>WNGS01003388.1:3930454-3947237 GCA_020271785.1 Procambarus virginalis
AGCGCGAGCAAACGCCGAGACCCCAATGAAATTGGAATCCCCTCCACTGGTCGTCGACCTTCGTAATCGCCGAAGCGAATCTAACGAGTAGGTCCTGGGCTCTCACAACAATAATTTTGTTGTGTAGTGCCGTATATTTGATCCAAAGCTCAGAATAAGTCTCCAATATCGAGTGTGAAGAACATTTGCATAACAATAATAATGTGTGGGGGTGTAACGAAAAGACAGTGTTAACATAACAACTTAGTTTTATTCAATAAAGTACTAACTACACCCAAACAAAAGAATGTCAATGACGTTACTCGAAATCCTTCCTGTGACACTATCAATGACAGCTAGACACCAGCCCCTCGGACTGCATAATGAACTAACTCGAACATAAGCGTGCCCACAGAGGAATCAACAGCAGCAAGCAAGAACTAACAGATCTATAATCACAATTACAACAAATGACACAGTGAGTTCTGAAACACGTCTCCAGTAACCTCCTAACTGTTCTACGCCTCCTCAGTGCAGTCTACACCTGCAATAGCGGTTGCAATGCAATCAAATCAGTAGTCTTTCAATGACATCAATAACTAATGGGTTCACTGGCAACTCCAGCACCCTTCCTCAAATTAATCTTTACGTTAACACTTCGTCCCACGGACGATCAACAATCAATACAATTGATTTACGTTAATAAACAATAACATTTACGTTAATTTAATAACTCTTACAACTGTCACTAGTAACGCGGAATTACACAACACTCTACCCGTCGAGCATTCAGTGAGAAAATCCCATTAATCCCTGTACTACAAGACAGCTGATTAATCTCTTTACTAGTTACGTTAATTTACGTTAATCGGTTACTAATCACTCAGCGATGGTAAACTCTGATTTACAATGTCCAAAGTGCTAAGAGAACGGTAATCACTCGTGATTACCTTTAGAGTAATTAATTACTATCCTCAAGATCAATAATTAAACAGTTAAATACGCAACCTTTCACACTGGCTCAGCAATTTACATTAAGGTATGAATTCCGTCTGAGCCTTCCATACTCAGACCAATTCAGGTGGCTAATAACAGTAATTAGGCACCACGTTTACGTTATTCTAAAATGACGTTACTCTTCCCACGAGTCAATCAAGTGCCGGTACTTCCGGACATAAATAACGACGTTACGTTAATGGAACAATGTAGCCTTCGTGTGAGTCGATCAACAAGGATCGAGATTAATTACTTTGACTTCCTGAAACACGTCAATTACCCGGCCCACTGACCGTTAATTACGACAGACAATACTCTAATTCTTATCTGGCTGGTGGCTAGGCTCCTTGAGACTACCGTAGCTGCTTGCAGGAAAGTAAATTAACCCAAACGTATTCTACGTTACTCATATTGTAAAAGAACAAATTCTCTTAAGCAATGGGCGTTCCCTCGGTTACGTTATATTAATTGCCTCGCAATCACCTCACTGAATACTGGACTTCGATGTCCTACCAGATAAACAGGAGAATATATGTATATCCAAGTACTCGTCTACAGCCGAGTTCACCCACGACAATGTCAAATCACACTAACAAATCACAGTGATTTACGTTACAATCCGGTTGCAATGACAATACTGCAGAACCTAGTAAAATAACATACAGGACATGAACCCTCTAGAACACTGCCCCACAATGACTTTACTGAACTGCAGTTACCCACGGTGATTGCTCAACTCTAGCAACAATCACTAACAATGACCCCCTTTGCAACAACACACACGGCAAGTACTCTAATTTCCAAGTATTAGAATACTGCTCAACACTTACTTATTTACTGTTGCAAATGACCCCAGTGCTCTCAATAACCCCTAGAACATAGGTCCCAAATTTGCAATAACCACACAGTAAATAACACAATAACACTGGGCACCGTGACACTACGATTATATATATATATATACAATTACTGCTGACACATGTAGCCTACAGCTATCAAACGTTATTGGGAACACTAAGGAGATCTCGCACTCCTAAATCACATGGGTGAGTGATTTATCGATCACGCATGCCGAATAAACACTCCCGAGTTTTACGTTACTCGACAGAGCGAGGGCTGTCACTCCCGACAGCCTCGTCACTCACCAAATTCTACCAAAATTACGTTAATACTGCAACCACAATATGTATATATAATCACACTTCTCACGGCCCCTGGGAACAATACAAATTAATTAAAACCACACTGTGGGCCACTCCACAATAATCATTGCCAGGAATCACTGACGTTACCACATACCTGAGCGCTCAGTGTTGAAATTCCACACCTGCAAGACTACACATGAAATGATATCACTCCGTCCCACGGACGATCAAGAATGAATAATTACCACAATGGAATAATATAATTATTACATGGACATCCTCTCAGTCCTTGGCTAATCTATGTATATACTCTGTTCCCGTGTGTACCCACACACACACACACTCTGTACGTCTGTGCTCACAAGACGTACGTCCCTCAGGACTGACACGATGACAACAGGGTGATTATCTCCTCGTCCACACTTCACTTCACCTACAGGTGCTGCGTGACAATGCGACGGAACACTTGACCTCGAATTCAAGCTTTAGAGACTACTAATCACCAGAAATACACACATAGGTACTTACATTCATACTGCCGGCTTACACACACCATTCCCATACATCAGGCACCCCGCTATGGGTGCTGGCTCAGTGGTGGTAGGCTGGCTGGTGGTACCTCCGCGGTATCGTTCGTACAATGGCGCGCACCGAACCCTCCCACAACACGGCTTGTTTCGTACCCTCGACCCACCGGTAAGTGAAGCGTTCGTACACAGGTGACGCGCACAATGATATCGTCTTAAACAAACATGGGAAATCTGCCTTAAAGCACTAACACTTATTTCCCCGTTCCCATCGACTGCTACAGAGCACTAGCAAGTCTAATCATCACTGGTATGGGATCTACGAGTCTGTTACTGCTCGTATGCACGTTACCCCACGATCCCAGACCGATCACAAGATCTTCTCTACCCACTGTACACTGTCTTTTCCCCTCCAAGCGACGACTTCGGCCGGATTCTGTGACGACCGCTGTCGTAGATGAAGCAGGAGGTGCAGCAGCTGAGTAGTTAATTAAGCCACCCCGACGCCCTATACTCAATTTGGCCGAATGAGCATAGGAGCGTCTTGACAGGGTGATGGCTCCTCCAGAATGACGCTCACACCGTCGATTCCCGCGTATTCCTCGGAATAACCAATGAGAGGAAGGCATACTGGGGCCTACCCCTCTCCTCCAATCAGCGACGGTGTAGCATAGCCCCTAGGGCAACTCCAAGATGGCCGACCAACATGGCGGCTCAAGATGTTTACTAAGATGGCGTCTGTTTCCATGGCGACGCCTCAAGTGGCTCGCGCGCGGGTGGCCCGCAGCTACCCACGCCAGGCCTAACTGTTTTCCCGCGCAAACTAGAGTCTCGCCCTAGCTATACAATGAGAGATGCTATCGGCTCTATCTCTGTCCACAGACATGCTACCACGGCCACGGTAACATTTCTGGACTGCTGGTGACTGGGGCTCTCACGTAAGCCCAAACACTAGATGTTTCGGTTGCTGGTTACCAAAGTTAAGTCCGCACACTTAACAAGTGCACTTAACAAGTGTACTGGCCTCCCACAGGCATAAGAGCACTATTGTAAGTGAGCTGGTGAACCATCCCCTCACAACCAGGCACGAACTACTGCATGACTACCAGAGCACGATCTATTGCAAGGAACTACCAGAGCACGACCTACTGCAGGGCTACCAGAGCACGAACTACTGCATGGACTACCAGAGCACGACCTACTGCAGGGACTACCAGATCATGATCAATTGCAAGGACTACCAGAGCACGACCTACTGCGGGGACTACGAGAGACCAACCAACTGCCGGGACTACCAGAGCACGACCTATTGCAAAGCTACCAGAGCAGGATATATTTCTGGGGTTACCAAAGCACGACCAACTGTAGGGGGGGGGGATACCCGAGCCAAACCTACGGCAAATGCTACCAGATCACGACCTGCTACAGGGGGCTACCATAGCACGACCTACCGCACGGACTACCAGAGCACGAACAACAACAGGGGGTTACCTCAGCACGACCTACTGCAGGAACTACAAGAGCACGACCAACTGCAGGGGGTTACCAGATCATGACCTACTACAAGGGCTACCAGAGATTGACCTGATGCAGGGATACCAGAGAACGACCAACTCCTGGGACTATCAGAGCACGACCTACTCCATGGACTACCAGTGCACGACCGTGTCAATCATGGAATTAACGTAAGACTTGCTAGAATGTTTATGTATCACTTGCAGTACCTGGCCACGCGTTGCTGTGGCTCAGCAACGCGTGTGCGTTGCTAAGCCACAACAACCTTCCCTGTCCCCCCCAGTCCTTCCCACCATTTCCCCCTCACCCGTCTCCTCGGCCTCCAAACCATTCCCCACTCCATCGTCCCCTCGTCCTCCGCACATTTCCCTACTCCACCATCCTCTCTTCCTTCCCATCATGTCCCAACCCCTGTCCCCTCGTCATCCTCACCATTCCTCACTTCCTCGTCCGATATCTGCCCAAATGGCCTGATGTTCCCATCAGAAAATTGAGAGCATCAAGTGATCTGATGTTCACATCACTGAAATATAAGAAACAGTTGAAAAAATGAAATAAAATATGAAAAAATGTAAAAAAAAACTATACTCACGAAATGAACGGTCTGGTAAACAACACAGCTCAATTCCAACGCAATTCACACAAAAAAATTAATAATCTGAAAATAAATCAATTTATCAATGCAATCAGAAACATTGAAATGGAATTGAAACATGTAGTTTAGCATGTGTGTTGCTCCTACATACAACAGACGGCGCTGTTTTTCAAGAAAAGCATAGTTTTACCAATCAGAGGTGTGGCATCTATACTTATACTTACGAAATGAACGGTATGGTAAACAACAACAGCTCAATTCCTACACAATATCACACAAAATAATTTACTAAAAAATAAAATAATCGAAATCTATGAAAATAAAATTTATCAATGCAATCGGAAACATTGAAATGGAATTCGTGACATATTTAGAATAGCGTGCATGTTGCCATTATGTGCAACAGATGGCGTTGTTTTTCAAAATCGCATGTTTTTTACCTGTCACAGGGGTGGCATCTATGTAGTAGGAATATAAAAAGACGCGCCTATTCGAATGCAACTTTGTGTCAAAATTTGAAAGCAATTGGTGAAGAACTTTCGGAGATTACAGCGTGTGTTGCCCTTACGTCCAACAGATGGCGTTGTTTTTCAAAGAAGCTTTTTTTTTTCCTGTCACAGGTGAGGCATGTATATAGTACATATATAAAAAAGATGCGCCTATTCGAATGCTACGTTGTGTCAAAATTTCAAAGCAATCGGTAAAGAGGTTTCGAAGATTTCCCTCACATGAAAAACACATGAAAAAAAAAGTTTTTTCAGAAAAAGAATGTTCTTTTACCGTCACAGACTTGGCACCTATATAGTATGTATATAAAACCTGCTCGGACGCGAATGGAACGTTGTGTGAAAATTTCAAAGCAATCTGTGAAGAACTTTCGGAGATTAGCAATTTTGAACAAACGAACATTTTCATTTTTATTTATATAGATTTATACGCTCTGTAATTGACTACAATGCTCTACATCTCACACTGTATACAGTCAAAAGCTGAAATCTCTTGAAACCTTGCAAAATGAAGCTGTGCGTCTTATCCTTGGGGCTCCAAAGTCTACGAAAATAGTTAATATGAGAGCAGAGTTAAAATTACCGTCCAAAAGTGAAAGAATTTTGTCTATTAGCACAGTTTTCGGTGAAGGCATTGAGTAGATCTCGGCCACACATAAAGTTTCAAGCTAAACTTTCTAATATGCTACACTCACCTGAGATCTATAGAGGAAAAGCGAAATCTAATTATGCATTTTGATTCTGCATGGTAGCCAACAACATCAAAATATTAAATCCCATCTCAACTCAATTAACGATTAATCAACCAATTACTCCATGGAATAACTGGGATCTATCAGTTGATTTTGTAAATGCACCCACGAAAGATAGTGTACACTCTACATTATTAAAACAGTTAACACTGAAAAGCTTCACTGAGAGTACTCAGGGTATGGGTAACGATGTGTATCAGTGCTATACCGACGGTTCTGTAGAAGAAAGTAGACGATGTACAGGTTACTCATGTAATATATTTGAACAATCTTCTCTCGTACATACAGCAATGAAGCGCGTCAATGATTGGGCAATTACAACTCAAACCGAACTTGCACGCATATACCTTGCCACTGAATTTTAAAAAGACAAAGGCGGTAGACTTATATTCTGTGACTCGCAGAGTGCACTCCTGGCATTGAACGTACATAGTAGTAACACCCCACGAAATAGTCAATGATATTCGAATGATTTTTTAGCTGCTAAAGAAAACAGATTTGAAATTAAATTCCTATGGATACCATCACATATTGGCATCTCAAGGCATGACACTGTTGATATGCTTGCAAAGACAGCCTGTAGAAAACCAGCGGTAGAAATTGATATGGGTGTTTCATTAGCAGTGACAAAGAGAATACTTAAACAAATATCTAATGAAAATCTCACCGACCTAACAAATTCACAAAGACCTGAGAGTTGTAGCATTAAATATAATTATAGGTATCGTGAGGAGACATTCACATATGGGACTAATAGAACAAGAACCCGGCAATGTGATGTTATAGTGGCCAGAATACGCCTGGGATATAGTCGTATCTGGCAGCTTTCTCAAAACCCAAATGTCGAGTACACAATGTGTCAACTTTGTGAAAGAGAAAACATGCACTCTCTTGAACATAATATTGTAGAATATCCCATATTGACTGACTTTCGCCCTCCTGGGCTAAGGTATGCTGAAATCTGTAACTGCTATATGAGTACTTGATGATATATTGGACTTGTATGCAAGAGTGACCATGTAATGTATCAATTATACCATGAATGTATGTGATGTAACTATATAACCTGAGCGTGTGAAAGCACCTTAATCACCTTCAGTGATTAAGTGCTTAATTGCACACTATTTTCCCTATCAGATATCTCCCCCTGTCAGAGTAAAAGAGACAAATGTATGTGTTTGCATGTGTGTGTGTATATATGTATATAAGTATATGTACGTATATGTACTCACCTATTTGTGCTTGCGGGGGTTGGGCTTTGTCTCTTTGGTCCCGCCTCTCAACTGTCAATCAACTGGTGTACAAATTCCCGAACCTACTGAGCTCTATCATATCAACATTTGAAACTGTGTATGGAGTCAGCCTCCACCGCATTAATTCCTAGTGCATTCCATTTACTAACTACTCTGACACTGGAAAAATTCATTTTAATGTCTCTGTGGCTCATTTGGGTACTCAGTTTCCATCTGTGTTCTCTTCTTCCACCCGTGCTGAAGAGTATGTCTTTGTCAACCCTGTCAATTCCCCTGATAATTTTGTAGGCGGTTATCATGTCTCCCATTTCTCTTCTGTTTTCCAGGGACGTGAGGTTCAGCTACTTCAGCCTTTCCTCGTAGCTCATATCTCTCAGTTCCGGTACAAGTCTGGTGGCATACCGCTGAATCTTCTCTAACTTTGCCTTGTGTTTAACTAGGTATGGACTCCAGGCAGGAGCTGCATATTCCAGGATTAGTCTGACATAAGTGGAATACAGGGCCCTGAACGATTCCTTACACAAGCTTCTAAAGGCAGTTCTTATGTTGGCCAATCTAGCATATGCCGCTGATGATATCCTTTTGATGTGGGCCTCTGGGGACAGGTTCGGTGGGATATCATCCCCCCAGATCTTTCTCTCTATTTGACTCTTGCAGGATTTCAGCTCCAAGATGGTACCTTGTGTTCAGCCTTCTGCTCCCTACGCCTAATTTCATTACTTTACACTTTCCTGAGTTTAACTTTAGCAGCCATTTTCTAGACCATTCCTCCAGTTTGTCCAGGTCATCCTGTAGTCTCTGTCTATCTTCATCTGTCTTGATTCGTCTCATAATTTTTGCATCATCTTGAAAACATTGAGAGGAATGAATCTATACCCTCTACAAGATCATTTACATATATTAGAAACAGGATGGGTTCAAGGGGATTCGGTCGGACGAGCAGACAGCACACGGGACTTGTGATCCGGTGGTCCCGGGTTCGATCCCAGGCGCCGGCGAGAAACAATGGGCTGAGTTTCTTTCACCCTATGCCCCTGTTACCTAGCAGTAAAATAGGTACCTGGGTGTTAGTCGGCTGTCACGGGCTGCTTCCTGTGGGTGGAGGCCTGGTCGAGGACCGGGCCGCAAGGACACTAAAAGCCCCGAAATCATCTCAAGATAACCTCAAGAAGAAGTACAGAGTCCTGTGAGACTCCGCTGGTGACATCTCGCCACTCTGATGTCTCTCCCCTCACAGTTACTCGCTGTTTCCTGTTGCTTAGATACTCCCTTGTCCACTGGAGCACCTTACCTTTTACTCCTGCCTGTTGCTCCTACTTTTGTAACAGCATTTTTATGGGGTACTGTGTCAAAGGCTTTCTGACAGTTCAAGAAAATGCAGTCTGCCCACCCTTCTATTTATTGCTTAATTGTTGTTGCTTGGTCATAGAATTCTATTAAACCTGTGAGGCACGATTTACCATCTCTGAACCCATGTTGGTGGTGTGTCACAAAACTATTTTACAAAACCTTTATATATGATCTATTGCAGGAACTTCCAGAGCACATCGCTCTGTATGTGTGCGTATGTATATGTATGTATGTGTATAAAGTATATGTGGAAGCTGATCTGAATTACATTTTACCTTTGTAAATGCACATTAGCAGTCTCCGTGGTGTAGTGGTAAGACACTCGCCTGGCGTTCCGCGAGCGCTATGTCATGGGTTCGTATCCTGGCCGGGGAGGATTTACTGGGCGCAAATCCTTAACTGTAGCCTCTGTTTAACGCAACAGTAAAATGTGTACTTGGATGAAAAAACGATTCTTCGCGGCGGGGATCGTATTCCAGGGACCTGCCCGAAACGCTACGCGTACTAGTGGCTGTACAAGAATGTAACAACTCTTGTATATATCTCAAAAAAAAAATTAATAACACTATGTAATGGACACATCGAACACTTTATGTAGGGCATACGTAAATCAGTGTATCTATGTAATTATGTATGTAGTTTAGCCTAGCATTTTAAAAGCACTACAATCACCTTCTGTGATTGATTGTTTAATAAATCCATGAACTATATGTTTAACAAATCTCTAACCCTGTCCAGGGAGGACAAAAAAAATGTATATATGCTGGTTTGCATTGTTAATGTGTAGTCATGTCTATGGAAGAAAATAATAATAATAATATAAAAAAGGTGCACGACCTGATGCAGGGACTACCAAAGAACGACCAACTGCTGTGACTACCAGAACACGACCAACTGCAGGGCTATCAGAACACGATCTATTGCAGGGACAACCACAGCATGACCTACTGCAAGGGATACCAGAGCACGACCTACAGCCGGGGTTACAACAGCACGACCTACTTCAGGAACTACCAGAGCACGACCAACTGCAAGGGCTACCAGAGATAGACTTGCTGTAGGGACTACCAGAGCACGACCTACTCCAAGGGCAAGCACTGCACGATCTGGTGCAGGGGACAACCTGAGCACGACCAACGCCAGGGACTACAAGAGCACAACCTACTGCACGGGATACTAGAGTACGACCAACTGCAGTGGCTATCACAGCACGAACAACTGCAGGGGCTACCAGAGAACGACCTACACCAAGGATCACCAGAGCACGACCTACTGCAGGGACTACGAGAGCACGACTTGCTGCAGGGACTACGAGAGCACGACTTGCTGCAGGGACTACGAGAGCACGACTTGCTGCAGTGCAACCACAGAACGACCTACTGCAATGGCTACCAGAGCACGACCTTCTGCGGGGGCTACCAGATCACAACAAACTGCAGGGGGCTACCAAAACACGACCTACTGCAAGGGCTACAAGAGAACGACCAACTGAATGGAATATCTGAGCACGACCTACTGTAGGGGCTACCAGAGCACAACCTACTGTAGGAGCTATCAGAGCACAACCTACTGTAGGGGCTATCAGAGCACAACCTACTGTAGGGGCTATCAGAGCACAACCTACTGTAGGGGCTATCAGAGCACAACCTACTGTAGGGGCTATCAGAGCACAACCTACTGTAGGGGCTATCAGAGCACAACCTACTGTAGGGGCTATCAGAGCACAACCTACTGTAGGGGCTACCAGAGCACAACCTACTGTAGGGGCTACCAGAGCACAACCTACTGTAGGAGCTATCAGAGCACAACCTACTGTAGGGGCTATCAGAGCACAACCTACTGTAGGGGCTATCAGAGCACAACCTACTGTAGGGGCTATCAGAGCACAACCTACTGTAGGGGCTATCAGAGCACAACCTACTGTAGGGGCTATCAGAGCACAACCTACTGTAGGGGCTATCAGAGCACAAACTACTGTAGGGGCTACCAGAGCACAACCTACTGTAGGGGCTATCAGAGCACAAACTACTGTAGGGGCTATCAGAGCACAACCTACTGTAGGAGCTATCAGAGCACAACCTACTGTAGGGGCTATCAGAGCACAACCTACTGTAGGGGCTATCAGAGCACAACCTACTGTAGGGGCTACCAGAGCACAACCTACTGTAGGGGCTATCAGAGCACAACCTACTGTAGGAGCTATCAGAGCACAACCTACTGTAGGGGCTATCAGAGCACAACCTACTGTAGGGGCTATCAGAGCACAACCTACTGTAGGGGCTACCAGAGCACAACCTACTGTAGGGGCTATCAGAGCACAACCTACTGTAGGGGCTATCAGAGCACAAACTACTGTAGGGGCTACCAGAGCACAACCTACTGTAGGGGCTATCAGAGCACAACCTACTGTAGGGGCTACCAGAGCACAACCAACTGCAGGGGCTACGAGAGAACGACCAACTGAATGAACTAGCAGAGCGCGACCTACAGCATGGACTACGAGATCACGAAGAACTGCAGGGGCTACAGAGCCCGACGTGCTGTAAGGGATTTTAGAGAACGACTTGCTGCAGGAGCTAACAGAGCACGACATATTGAAGGAACTTCCAGAGCACGACAAACGGCAGTGACTACAAGAGCACGACCTACTGCAGGCACTGTCTGAGCACGACCAACTTCATGGGGTACCACAGCACGACCTACTGCAGGCACTGTCTGAGCACGACCAACTACATGGGGTACCACAGCACGACCTACTGTAGGGACTCCCAGAGCACGACCTACTCCAAGATCTAGCAGTGCACGATCTGCTGCAGGGACTAAAAGAACACGACCACCTGCAGTGGCATCCACAGCACGACATACTTCAAGAACTACCAGAGCACAACCAACTGCATGGACTACCAGAGAACGACCTACTACAGGGGCTACGGGAGCGCAACCAACTGCATGGACTACAAGATCACGACCTACTGCAAGAGCTACCAGAGCACGACCTGCTGCAGGAACTACCAGAGCACGACCTACTGCAAGAGCTACCAGAGCACGACCTGCTGCAGGAACTACCAGAGCCCGACCTACTGCAGGAACTACCAGAGCACGACCTGCTGTAGGGTGTTACCAGAGCCCGACCTACTGCAGGACTACCAGAGCCCGACCTACTGCAGGACTACCAGAGGACGACCAACGGCGGGGACTACCAGAGCACGGCCAACTGCAGGACTACCAGAGGACGACCAACGGCGGGGACTACCAGAGGACGACCAACGGCGGGGACTACCAGAGCACGGCCAACTGCAGGGACTACCAGAGGACGACTAACTGCAGGGACTACCAGAGCACAACATACACCAAGGATCACCAGAGCACGACCTGTTGCAGGGACTACCAGATCACAACCAACTGCAGGGACTACCAGATCACAACCAACTGCAGGGACTACCAGAGCACGACTTACTTCCGGGGCTACCTGAGAACGACCTGTTGCAGGGACTACAAGACCACGACCTAGTGAAAGAGCTACCTGAGCACGATTAACCGCAGTGCAACCAGAGCTCGACATGCTGCAGGGACTACCAGAGAAAGATATGCTGTATAGGGCTCACAGAGCACGACATGCTGCAGAGGGCTCATAGAGCACCACATGCTGCATAGGGCTCACAGAGCACGACATGCTGGAGAGGGCTCATAGAGCACGTCATGCTGCATAGGGCTCATAGTGCACGACATGCTGCAGAGGGTTCATAGAGCACGACATGCTGCATAGGGTTCATAGTGCACGACATGCTGCAGAGGGTTCATAGAGCACGACATGCTGCATAGGGCTCACAGAGCACGACATGCTGCAGAGGCTACCAGGGAACAACATGCTGCAGGGGCTACCAGGGAACAACATGCTGCAGGGGCTACCAGGGAACAACATGCTGCAGGGGCTACCAGGGTACAACATGCTGCAGGGGCTACCAGGGTACAACATGCTGCAGGGGCTACCAGGGAACAACATGCTGCAGGGGCTACCAGGGTACAACATGCTGCAGGGGCTACCAGGGTACAACATGCTGCAGGGGCTACCAGGGTACAACATGCTGCAGGGGCTACCAGGGTACAACATGCTGCAGGGGGCTACCAGGGAACAATATGCTGCAGGGGCTACCTGGGAACAACATGCTGCAGGGGCTACCAGGGAACAACATGCTGCAGGGGGCTACCAGGGAACAATATGCTGCAGGGGCTACCTGGGAACAACATGCTGCAGGGGCTACCAGGGAACAACATGCTGCAGGGGGCTACCAGGGAACAACATGCTGCAGGGGCTACCTGGGAACAACATGCTGCAGGGGCTACCAGGGAACAACATGCTGCAGGTGCTACCTGGGAACAACATGCTGCAGGGGCTACCTGGGAATAACATGCTGCAGGGGCTACCAGGGAACAACATGCTGCAGGGGCTACCTGGGAACAACATGCTGCAGGGGCTACCTGGGAATAACATGCTGCAGGGGCTACCAGGGAACAACATGCTGCAGGGGGCTACCAAAGCACAGTATGCTGTAGAGTTTCCCAGAACAGGAAGATCTTCACTGGGCTTGAGAACAAGCCTTGCTGCAGGGTCTTCATGAGTATGTTAATTACCAAATTCTTTGGAAAGTAATTACTCGATAGTGTAAATACTTTTCAAAACAAAGAGCAACTTTCACAAACGAAATTACTTTCATAGCGCAACTTTCCCAATGAAAGTTGCTCTGTGAAAGAACAACTTTCATAATTCATTTTAGGTAAGCACATTCACGCCAGTTCTGAGGAAAGATTATCATAATGACAATAGAATCACAAGGTCTTAACTCACCTCGTAAATGGATATGTGTATGTTACTGAGCCACCTACACCCACAATATGGAGGATATGGTATGTTACTGGGCCACCTACACCCACAATATGGAGGATATGGTATGTTACTGTGCCACCTACACCCACAATATGGAGGATATGGTATGTTACTGAGCCACCTACACCCACAATATGGAGGATATGGTATGTTACTGTGCCACCTACACCCACAATATGGAGGATATGGTATGTTACTGAGCCACCTACACCCACAATATGGAGGATATGGTATGTTACTGAGCCACCTACACCTACAATATGGAGGGGATTTCAGAGATACGCAGATGCTGCCCAACTGAAACTTTAGGCATCCCTCGGTGCCACTTTGGTACGAAGGTGTTAGGTGATCCATGTCTTAGTTATATAACGCGCTAACTACTATATCGCTGATACGTGACCAATTCAAGCAAGTTTCTCCCATGGATTCGTCATTTGGCCCTCTGCAGTTTCTGTTTTTTCTTGCGCTCATGATCCTATATTAAAAATACATTTTTTTCACCTAATAGATTACATTCCAGTCTATATATAAAAGTGATTTTATGTTAATGATTGTACTTTTGAAGACGTGTTAATTAACACGAAAACGCTCTGGTCATTTCTTATATATTTTTTCCTTGACGGTTATAATTTTTCATATTAGTCATAACTAGATAGTTAGTTGAACTATTTTTTGTAGCATTGATGACGAGGCTATTTAATTAAGCAAAAGAATGTGCATTTGTTTTCTCTAGTTATAACCTATCTATCGATATATCTATATTTCTTTATATATTTCTTTATATATTTCTGCATATATTTATATATCTACCCATTAATCCCACAACTGTCCATCTATCTATCCGCCTGTCATATATCTTTTCATTTATCTATGTACCCATAAGTCCATTAATTTTTCCATACAATAATTTATCCACATATTAATTTATCCATACATTAGTTATCCGTGTTCCTATACTTCTATGTTTCTATCCATCCATCTAGCCACTTATCTATCAATCAGTTCACACATCTACTCACAAACCATCTACTCAGCGATCCCTCTTATCACCCATCTGTCCATCTATCTATCCATGATCTATCCATCTATCTATCCGTCCATCCATCCATCTGTCAATCAACCGTTCCTTCTATCTTTCGACTTGTTTATCCCTCTCTCCTTCTAGCCAGCATTTATCCATCTATCAACCCATCTATCCATCCATCCATTCATCAGTCTGTACAACTATCTACCAATCCACATATATATCCATTTACTTATTCATCTATTTGTCCATACATCTGTCCATCTGTCAATCCATCAGTACATCTATCCATCCATATATCAATAAATTAATCAGTCAACTTTCTATTTCTATACTATCTGGCCCTGCCTGCCTGCCAAGGAAGAGTCATACTACGGTATGTGGAGGATACAAGAAAGTGCTTCCTGGCAGAGGGACAGGATGATGGAGGAGTAGAGCCAGGACAGCAAGAGGCGAGGAAGAAGCTCACGGAGAGGATTAGTAAACCAGGTAAATCGCAGCCCCCAACACAAGAGTCCAGAGACAGAGGGGAACCCTCAACCAGCATCCAGCAACACCAGACGGTGAGGGAAACATCCATCACCCCCTTCTGCTGTGAAACCCTCCCTCCCCCATCCACCCAAATCTCACCTCTCCATGCCGTCTCCCATTTAAACCTATCATCTCCTTCCCCCTTTCTCCACCAATGTACCCCTCCCACCTGCTAACCCCCCCCCTGTCCACCCCTCCCCCTTCATCCCAATGGACCCTCCCGATCCCTCCTCCCCCTCATCCCGTATACTCCATGTTGGCTCCCTCCTATCTCCTAACCCACACCCTACCTTCCCCCCTTCCCACTTGCACCCCCACCCCCCCTGCAAACCACCTCACAGATCTCTCACCCACGGAACAGCTTCCCCACCAGCAGAAGCTCACCAAGAAGGGGCATGAGAAAATAGAAAAAGAATGAGCTTCAGGCAATGTACACAACATAGATGGGATTACAAATAAAGCAAATGAGCTTGGAGAATGGGTACTAGAGAAAACCCCAGACATAATAGCCCTCACAAGAAACAAAGCTAACAAAACATAACAAATCAGTTTTCCCACAGGCTATTATGTTATGAGAAAGAGAGGAAGGAGATGTGGTGGTGAGAGACCCAGACAGGATTAATGATAGAAACAACATGGCCACCATCAATATAACAGAAATAGCAGCTCTGTGGCTAACAGAGAACGGATCCAGGCTACTAATCATGGAGACACTTCAGCCATGGAAGAGAAGATTGGGGGAACAGAGACCCATGGAGGACCAGACAACATGGAGGCTAGCTGTTTGACGTGGCAACAGAAATCTTTCTTAGTTAACACGTCAGGGACCGACAAGAATTTAAGAGAGGACTTACCAGCCTTGCTTGTTCTGATATTTACCCTAAATGAGTCGGATATAACGGAAGTTAGTTGGAAGCCCCCTTGGGAATGATGATCATAGTGTATTTGCTTTGATTACCTGGTTGAGCTAGGAATTATCTCCCCTCTTCTCAAGCAGGAAAGGCATCTCTCCTGGGATTAGAGGGGGGCATGACCCGCCAGGGGAAAAAAGTTGTTCAATTTTCAACAATATTTTTTTGACTAGTTGTACAGAAAACGGGCTGCAATTTCCCAGTTTCAGTAATGTAGCGTAAATAGAAAGAAAGATTTTTTTTGTTTTTTGTTTTTTTCAACGAATTTTATACATTTTGCAAGTTTGATAAAGAATAACACCTTTTCAGATATAATCATTCTATGACACTTTTCTGACACATTAGCATATAATAAGGATCGTTACTTATAAGAATTTCCCAAACATCTTTAGTTTTTCCTAAATACAAATATTCAAAGTTCCCCGAAAGAAATTAATCAAATATGCAATGTTTATTGCTATTATGAAAGCAATGAAATGACTTAGGCAACACCATAAGTACCGATTGTAGAGACATAACTTTACATAAAAGGTGTATGTTTCATGTAAATTAAAAGAAAAATGGAAAAGGTATTCAAATTTTGAAATTAAAAAAATCATTTATAATTTTGAAAATAATAAGTCTAAGTGCTGCCATCCGTGGCTGAGGTTGACATCAACCATTTTCTCCAAAATTGGCACCCTTACAGATATGCTTATGTCCAGTCAGGTGTATAAGTTTCATGCAAATCGTCTGATAAAAAATAAAAAAATAAATTGAAAAAAATATATATATATATTTATAAAAACAAAATTTTAACTTAATTTTTTTTCTA
>WNGS01003388.1:3958258-3968703 GCA_020271785.1 Procambarus virginalis
CCAATTTTTTGCAAAAAGGGCAAAATGGCACCACTATCTTGGGCAAAAAAGTGGGCAAAATGGCCCAATTTGGGGACAAAAAATTGGCAAAAAATTGGCAAATATTGGCCCAATTTTTGGAAAATTGTGGCAAAAATGGCACCCAATTTTGGGCAACAAAGTGGCCAAAAAATGTCCAAATTTGGGCCAAATAGTGGCACAAATGGTCTAATTTTGGCAAAAATGTCTGCAAAAATGGCCCCCAATTTATGGGCCACAAAAAGTGGGGAAAATAGCCCAAATTTTGGCAGAAAAAGTGGCAAAAATAGCCCAATTTATTCTAGCGCCACAATAGTCCTGCAAAAATGTGTCAAATTTGGGAAAAAGTGGCAAGAAATGGGCCCATTTTTGTGCCAAAAGGTGGCAAAAATGACGACACATTTTGAGCCAAAAAGTGGGCAAGAAAAGGCCCAATTTTGGCCCAACAAGTGCAAAAATGGCCGAATTTTGGGCCAAAAAGTGGTAAAAATAGCCCAAATTTTTGCTAAAGCAATGGCAAAGATAGCCCAAATTCTTGGCTAAACAAAAAATTGCAAAAAGGTCCCAATTTGGCCCAAAAGAGGCAAAAAGGCCAATTTTTGGCCCAAAAGTGGCAAAAAATGGTCCTAATTTTGGCAAAAAAAAGGTTGGGAACAATGGCCAAATTTGCGATGCCAAAAAGTGGCAATATAATGACGCAATTTGTGGCCCAAAGTAGGCAATATAAAAAGGCCCACCTTGGCCCAACATGTGGCAAAAATGGTCTAACTTTGTGCAAAAAAAGTGGGCCAAAAATGGCCCATTTTTGGGCCAAACAGTAGTCCACAAATGGCAAAAGACGTACAAAAAAAGTGGCAAAAATGGTCCCAAATTTTTTGGGACATAAAGTGGACAATAAATGTTCCTGAATTTTGGAGGTCAAGAATAATCGGACATGGCCAATCACATGGCCTGTTGGTTTCCGTAGGTATGTATTGTTACACAATAGGATGCGCATGCTGATGCGACCATTTTGTAATACTTCTTGTGTACCGAGTGATGTAATACGGACCTCCCTATTTCCACGTATTGCAGTCTATATATGTGGTGATGAACTCATTGTGAGGCACCATCCTCACGGGAGACCTGCTTTCTGATGGAAAGGTGGGAGGGAGCCTAATGACGAGTGCTGGTGTCTTGGCGACATTCCGCTTCGTTGTTTCCAGAGCATACGTTTACCATTACTCAGTTTTCTTGCTCCAGTCTCATTGCATTTCATTTTTCTATTTCTCGGTTCCAGTGCTGGGTACAAAAAGTTTTACCTCAGCCGTTTTACCCCAGGCCCCTTTACCAGATTGTGTTATTTGGGACTCTCAGATCCTGAAAGAATTTTTAGGAGGACAGGTTGGTATTCTGGTCTTATTCGAGGAAAAAAAACATTCTC
Source organism: Procambarus virginalis (assembly GCA_020271785.1). Classification (NCBI taxonomy): domain Eukaryota; kingdom Metazoa; phylum Arthropoda; class Malacostraca; order Decapoda; family Cambaridae; genus Procambarus; species Procambarus virginalis. The sequence continues at coordinate 3,959,700 of WNGS01003388.1, forward strand.
CAGAAATCGGATGTGGTGCATCAGACTTTTTCGTTATATGGTCAGAGAAGGGAAGCTTTTTGTCGACAAATGTTGAATCTCATTTTGATACGATGTAACGACCATGATCCTTAACGTATTCGATAGTATATATAAGGTAGACTCAGTGTGTTGCACACTTGCGATGGTGGAAATGGTACATAAAAATGTACTATTCACCAAAATCGGACATGGTACATCAGGACGTTTTTTTTTGTCCACGTTGTAGTTCACACAGGAGCTGGAAGCGATGCGGACCATGTTGAATCAAACTCATTTGAACCAATGATGGAACGACATCACATTAACGTATGCAATATATATCAGGAGAGGACTCATTGTGAGGCAACACTCTCACGAGAAACCTGCTGTCTGATGGAAAAATGCGAGGGAGCTTTAGCCTTCGTCTTGTGGCGAACGACATTCTGTTTCGTTGTTCCAGAGCATATGTTTACCATGACTCAGTTTTTTTGCTGCAGCCTCATTGCATTGCATTTTGCTACTTCTCGGATCCGGTGCGGTAAAAAAATTTACCACAAACGTTTATTTGAGTAAATGAAAGGAACTAACCATATTTACTGCAAACGCGCATTACCAGATTGTGTCCTTGGTACTCTCAGACCTAAAAGGTTTAAGGAGACAGGTTGTATTCTGGGCTTATTTCCGATGCCAAAAAAAAACTATCTCGCTCCAGAAAAATCGGATGTGGTGCATCATAATTTTTCGTTATATGGTCAGAGAAAAGTGAGTATTTTTGTCACGAGCAGATTGAAACTCATTTTGAACGATTGTACCGACAGACCTTAACGTTTCGATATATATAAGGTAGTTTCAGTGTTGTTGGCACATTCATGTTGAATGGTACATAAAAATGTACCATTCCACAAAAATCGGACATGGTACATCGAAGTTTTCGTGTTATGTTTTCAACAGGATCATGTCTGAGCAGACCATTGAAACATCTTTTGAACGATTGAACGACAGCACATTAAAAAAGTATTCAGTTATATAGGGAGAGAATCATTGTGAGGCACCTACCTCACGGGAAACCTGCTGTCTGATGGAAAGGTGCGAGGGAGACTACTGACGAGTACTGTGTCTTGGCGACGATTCTGTTCTTGTTCCAGAGGCATCTGTTCCCATTACTTAGTTGTTTTGCTCCAGTCTCATTGCATTGCCTTTTGTTATTTCTCGGTTGCGGTGAGGTACAAAATGTTTACCCCGAGGTGTACTTGAGTAAATGAAGAACCAGACTTTTCTGCAACTGCATTACCAGATTGTGTATTGCTACTCTCAGACTTGCATGATTTTAGGAGACGGTTGAGACAAATTTTGAGCCAAAAATGTATGCAAAAATGTCTAATTGGGCACACAAAATGTGTTGCAAAAGGGCAATCTTTGGCACCAAAGTGGGGGCAATAATAGACCAATTTTTGGCAAAAAGTAGTGGCAAAAAATAACCCAATTTTTGGCACAATATTCGCAAAAAATGGTCTATATAGGGGAAAAAAGGTGTGGGCAAACAGTGGTCACATTTTGGCTATATAAAAGAGGGCAAACAAAATGACGCAATACTTTTGCCCACCAAAAAACAAAAAAGGGCAAAAGGGACGCAAATTTGGGCCAAAAAAGTGTTAAAAAATGGCCAAAACCTGAGCAAAAAATTTAAAAAAATATAGCCCAATTTTTGGGGCCAAAAAAGTTTGCAAGAAAAAGGCTTTTTTAGTGCCAAAAATTGGGAAAAAAAAATGGCAGCAATTTTTGGCAAAAAAGTGGCAAAAAGGTGACAATTTTGGCGCCAAATAAAGTGGCAAAAAATGGCCAATTTTGGGCCAAAATAGTTGTCAATTACAAATCAAAAATGGGAAAATATTGGTAAACTGTTGGCAAAAATGGCACCAATCTTGGCAAAAATAGTGTCAAAAATGGCCCATTTGTTGCCAAAAATTGGGCAAATAGGCCCTATTTTGGGCAAAATTGTGGCAAATGGCCCACATTTTGGGCAAAAATATGAGTGTCCAATTGTCCAATTTTGAGCCAAAAAGTGGGCATAAAAATGTTAATTTTTGGAATAATGTTGCAAAATAAGGCCCTATTTGGCCACACTAAAGTGGGGAAAAAAATTAGCCAATTTTTGGCAAAAAAGTGGCAAAAAAATAGCCCAATTTTTGGCACAATAGTCGAAAAAATGGTGTGAGGTTCACAACGTATACCTTAAAAATAGCAGTATTGATCAATACTGAATTTGCATAATATAGACTGGAAGGCATAGTGACATTTACAATTACTAGTATGTTACAGAAATTATATGAATGGATTATATCTACTTATTCATATTCACTCAAGGAAAGAGCTCTGGTACACATGTATTTTTGATTGAATGTAACACACAGAAATCACATAGTTTGATGATCAAATGGAACAATAATCCACAACGGCCGTGGACGAGGATTTCGTAACCTGTCGTCCGTGAGGGAGCCCAGACGCTGCACCTTAATAATCAACTGATTTAAGGGCAAGGCCGTTCTGGATCCTCCGGACGTTAGGTTCAACACCCTCGTCACTGCCCTTTGGATATGTTGTCATTACTGAATGTAAATTTATTATACACCATTTATCAGGCTAGTAGTAAACTGAACTCATCAAAGTATAAGGAATAAATGCATTAGACACAATAAAAAGATGGATATAAAGGGTTGTATTGACCCGCCAGGCAAAAAAGTTGTTCAATTTCAACCAATATTTTTTGATTAGTTATACAGTATATGAAACTGGCTGCCAATGTTCGCCAAAGGTTCAGTATGACAGGAGTAAATGAAAGGGAGATTTATTGTTTTTGTTTTTTTGCAACGCATTTACATCGAATTTTAAGTGTTGGTAATAAAAGAATCAGCCTTTCAGATATAATATTCTATGATCAATTTTCTGACACGTTAAGCATATAATATAAAGGCTCCCCCGGGTATTTTTTTAAGACTTTCCAAATTATCTTTAGTTTTCCTAATACAGAATATTCAAATTCCCCGAAAAAAAATTTGCAAATATTTCCGTTTATTTCTATTAGTAAAATCAATAATGAACGTAGGCAAACAGCCATAAGACGGATTTGTAGAGCTGACATATCACTATACATATAAGGTGTATGTTTAATGTAAATTAAAATGAAAAATGGAAAAAAGTTATTCAAATTTTGAAATTTAAAAAAAAAAAACAAATTGTTTTCAAAAGTTTTGAATGATAATAAGTCAAGGTTGCGCCATCTGGTGGCTGAGGTTGACACTAAACCAATTTTCTCCACAAAGTGGCACCCTTACAGAATGCATATGTGCAGGTGGGTGTATAAGTTCATTGCAAATAGACCGATACAAAAATATCATATATTTTTTTTAACTTAATTTTTTTTTAATAAAAAAATAATTTTAATATTTTTGTTGATTATATGACTATTGTGATTGTTGCCGAGAGTCATTAGGATATGATTTTTCAGTTGACAATGGTGTTTGATAAAATCTTTTTGACCATTTGGATAATTCTGACACGACTTCAATATTTTGTTCTTTCCTGTTTATGCTACGGTGCTGAGACTTGGGCCAGTTGAAACTCTTTTCATGTACATCCCCTCAAAAAAGTTTGATTGAAATCGAACCCAGTTTTCATAATGATATTTTGGCCAAAATTTGGAGGTCTATGCCCCCTTAAGTAATAAACCACCGAGAGAAGGTACCTAGAAACCAATAGATATAGAGGATCTTATTGTCATGGTTCTTTGGGTATGTAGTGTTGTGGTGTTGTTCTCACTGAACGAACGAATGCACGCACTATAAATATCTGACACACTGAGGGGGTAATATATCTAAAACCATATTCAGTATATACACTTAGTGTGTGTACAGGTTCGTTTAAGAGCAGAGAATGTGGTGAACCTGGAGCCTGACAGCAGTACAATGAATACCAAAATTTACTGAGGACAGAGTTGTACATACTAATAGTCAGGTTGTTGATAAATGTGGTGGTGAATCCAGTCTGACGACAAAAAAGTCTACCAAGTCAATGTTGGACTCATAGTCATGACACTTTTCACCCACTATAGGTAAACACACCATAAATCAACGTAACAAACACCTTACCTGACCTAATCTAGACCCTAACTAGGTATAATTCTCTAACAATATCTAATAATAATAAGTAATTTCAGGTGAAAAAGGTTTATTATAACTTAAGGAAAGATTCAGCCTACCAATTTGTTGTTTGCTAAATAGTAAAAAAACTGCTTCTTAGTAAAGCTAAGTCGTTATTTGATTAAGCTTGGGGAGGAAGTGATGTGCTAAATACATCTGCGAGTAATTCTCAGTATTTTACCAGTAAAGTTTGGCACTATATATAAACAATTATAAAGGTTTTTTTGTATAGGACTGATGCCGAGTTACGATCGTTTTACAGCTAATTATGTGTTTTTGGCTTCGTTAACAATGAGAGTTTACACTATTAGACGAAGGAGTTACTGAAGCAGGTTTCGATCCAGCCTCGAACAGTCAGACTTACGTATGTAAACAACTCGTCTTCATAAACAAAGACCAAAGCTTTTAATCTTATCACCAAAATCCGTTATGCAGCTCGCTACTCATAAACAATGGCGTAATGCTCACAAATTTTGCCGCCAAATCCCCAGTATATGAATGAAAAACACATGACACGACTCCCAGCTGATAACGTATGTACTTTTCTGCACAGTGCTTTGTCACGACCTCTGCTCGAATCGCACTTTCCAAACGCTTCCTCCATATATTTCAAATACCAATCATTGCAATAGAAGCTAAGTTATGCCTAACAATTCAACACATTCTAGTATAAAAAAAGACTCTAGTTGAGAAAACACAATTTGTTAACTTGCAACGTTTAAACTGACGAATGCGTAATTGGGGGCATCTCATTTCATCAGTCTTTGTGTATTTATTCCCTCTACGTTTATGTTTATTGGCAGAAGGAGGTAATTGGTGCCGACAGCCAGTTAGTCGAGCTGACTGTGTACAGTTTGCTTTAAATGCTTCACACATGTACCGCACAGAACCTAACCACCTTTTGCACTACCTTAAGACAGGCTTAGCTATACAAAAAACTTCTGTATATAATGTGCATTTAATGCATATTGACCCCAATGAGGCATAAAATGCCTCATTGGGGTCGGCTGCCGCTTGTACGAGATTTTAATTTTTTTAAAAGGAGAAAGTTTTTAGAAAAAAAAAACCATATCCTAGTGACCCCATGCTATAATACTCACAACTGGGGAAAACCGAATTAACAAACAAGAACATTCAAAGGAAAAACCAAGTCAGCTCACTTAAAAATAAAGCCCCCAATACATCCACAGAACAGTAAATCTTACATTAAGAATGAGAATAAGCAAATGAGAGAGATAATACCTAGGTAAACAAGGGAAGGTTACAGGAAGCATTAACTATGATAACAAAAATTACTTACAAACAGTACAGGAAGACCTTTACATTGTGAGTATATATTATATACTCACAAGGGTGTCAACTATGTATAACACAAATCATAACAATTATTAGTAAGATTTTGTATCCAGTTTAAAACATAGTACAAACAACAAAGAAAATTCGTAAAACACATCCAAGTCAAAATAACACAGCCGTGCATAACACCCAGAACCTGGGATGACTAAATTATACATTTTAACAAACTAATTACACAATTATAATTCACTCAACACAAAATCATAAGGCCAACTATAAACAAAACACAATGGGTGCAGAACCGTACACACCATACGGTCCCCCCAGGTACACAACCACAAAACATAAAACAATATACAAAGAAAAATAGCATTGAGTAACAAGCATAGTAGACATGTGCAAACAGGCCAGCACTGTAAGATAACACAGAAACTACCATGGCGACATCCATACACAAGACCTTAACACGAATTAAAAACACACAAGTCATTTTATGCATCCAATCATACATACAGACATACGTACATACAAACACTCATTCAACACATACATTTTTGCACATTAGGAGCAGCATAAAAAATATGACGCCACATTCCAACAGGAACACACATCCTCACACGTGTTCTCCGAACCCGGAAGAGAACATATACCAAAAAAGAACATAAAAATAACAATGTGGCTTCCACCGTAACACGACCAACGTAGCGCCCATATACTGTACCAGAATAGCCTGAGAATGTGTTTACAAAACCGACTAGCAATCACGTCCCAATGTCCTCTGTACCAGCGTTTTCTTTGTTGTGTTTTTTACTGCAACCCACAACAACAACTGTAAGGCGACGCAGAATGACTGTGTAACAAGTCAGACACAGACTCTGCGAATTATGTATAGTAAATAATACATGACATACAAGATACATTTTGGAAAAAAGTGGAAATTCTCATTTGACCGTAATCCAAAATGTTGACAAATTAATTGCTCAAAATCATTCTTCAGTGTAAATGAACTACTGAAATGTAGCAATTCAGCAACAATGGCCAGTCAACAAGCCTACCGAGTCTCAATTACAATGATGAGTAATGAGTGTGAATGAAACTGTCGCCATCTATTGCTTATTTGGGGGAATTTTTTTTGTCTGTCGTGATCTATTTTATTTATTTTACGACCCAATAATGGGGTCGGAACCCACAGTCTGAAAAAACCCCTACTCTAAACTACTAGGTCGAGTTGTTTACGCTATCGTAACCAACATTATCAATACAATCTAGCAATAATCGTAGGCGCTCACAAATATACGCGTTTTCTAGGCATCGAACACGATAGGCTAGGAGAGTCCCTTACGTTCTTGGTGGATAACAGGTTGAAATTTGTACGGAGTGGAAGAGAACGGTCGATCGAGTGATCACTGAGTTTTGAGGATAGGCTCAGACATGGTTCATCTCTTCTTAGCCTACCTGATCGCGACGTTTTCGGCGATTTCTTAGGCATAGGGAATATACTAAGGCGATATAAACAAATAATGAGAGAACATTGAGAGGGGAAACTGAGAGAGAGGAGGAACAATGTGGGGAGAGGGGAACTATGAGAGGGGGTAACAATGTGGGAAGGAGAACACTGTGGGAAGGGTAACAATGGGAAGGAGAACACTGTGGGAAGGGTAACAATGGGAAGGGTAACACTGTGGGAAGGGTAACACTGTGGGAAGGAGAACACTGTGGGGAAGGGTAACAATAGGGGAAGGGTAACACTGTGGGAAGGGTAACATGTGGGAAGGGTAAAATGGGGGAAGGTACACTGTGGGAAGGGTAACACTGTGGGAAGGGTAACACTGTGGGAAGGGTAACACTGTGGGAAGGGTAACAATGTGGAAGGGTAACACTGTGGGAAGGGTAACAATGTGGGAAGGAGAACACCGTGGGAAGGGTAACACTGTGGGAAGGGTAACACGTGGGAAGGGTAACACTGTGGGAAGGAGAACACTGTGGAAGGGTAACAATAGGGGAAGGGAACACTGTGGGAAGGGTAACAATGTGAAGGGTAACAATGGGGGAAGGGTAACGCTGTGGGAAGGGTAACACTGTGGGAAGGGTAACAATGGGGGAAGGGTAACACTGTGGGAAGGGTAACACTGTGGGAAGGGTAACAATGGGGGAAGGGTAACACTGTGGGAAGGGTAACAATGTGGGAAGGGTAACAATGTGGGAAGGGTAACACTGTGGGAAGGGTAACACTGTGGGAAGGGTAACAATGTGGGAAGGGTAACAATGTGGGAAGGGTAACACTGGGGGAAGGGTAACACTGTGGAAGGGTAACACTGTGGGAAGGGTAACACTGTGGGAAGGGTAACACTGTGGGAAGGAGAACAATGTGGGAAGGAGAACAATGTGGGAAGGGTAACACTGTGGGAAGGGTAACAATGGAGAAGGGTAACACTGTGGGAAGGGTAACACTGTGGGAAGGGTAACACTGTGGAAAGGTAACACTGTGGGAAGGAGAACAATGTGGGAAGGGTAACACTGTGGGAAGGGTAACACTGTGGAAGGGTAACACTGTGGGAAGGGTAACACTGTGGAAGGGTAACACTGTGGGAAGGAGAACAATGTGGGAAGGAGAACAATGTGGGAAGGGCAACATGTGGGAAGGGTAACACTGTGGGAAGGGTAACAATGTGGGAAGGGTAACACATGTGGGAAGGGTAACAATGTGGGAAGGAGAACAATGTGGGAAGGAGAACAATGTGGGAGGGTAACACTGTGGGAAGGGTAACACTGTGGGAAGGGTAACACTGTGGGAGGGTAACACTATGGGAAGGGTAACATGTGGGAAGGAGAACAATGTGGAAGGAGAACAATGTGGGAAGGGTAACCACTGGGGAAGGGTAACAATGGGAAGGAGAACAATGTGGAAAGGGAGAACAATGTGGGAAGGGTAACACTGTGTGAAGGGTAACACTGTGGGAAGGGTAACACTGGGAAGGGTAACACTGTGGGAAGGGTAACACTGTGGGAAGGAGAACAATGTGGGAAGGAGAACATGTGGGAAGGGTAACACTGTGGGAAGGGTAACACTGTGGGAAGGGTAACAATGTGGGAAGGAGAACAATGTGGGAAGGAGAACAATGTGGGAAGGGTAACACTGTGGAAGGTAACAATGTGGGAAGAGAACAATGTGGAAGGGTAACACTGTGGGAAGGGTAACACTGTGGGAAGGGTAACACTGTGGGAAGGGTAACAATGTGGGAAGGAGAACAATGTGGAAGGAGAACAATGTGGGAAGGGTAACACTGTGGAAGCAGAACAATGTGGGAAGGGTATCACTGTGGGAAGGGTAACAATGTGGAAAGGAGAACAATGTGGGAAGGAGAACAATGTGGAAGGGTAACACTGTGGGAAAGGTAACACTAAGGGAAGGAGAACAATGTGGGAGGGTAACAATGTGGGAAGAGAACAATTGGGAAGGGTAACACTGTGGGAAGGGTAACACTGTGGGAAGGGTAACACTGTGGGAAGGG
>WNGS01003388.1:3977178-3994521 GCA_020271785.1 Procambarus virginalis
GAGAGATACCAGAGAACCAGGAACGAGTATGTCAGGGTGAGAAGAGAAGCAGAGAAAAGTTATGAAAATGATATAGCAAACAAAGCCAAGACCAAACCAAAGCTACTCCACAGTCACATCAGAAAGAAAACAACAGTGAAAGAACAGGTAGTGAAACTTAGAACAGGCGAGGACAGGTATATAGAGAATGACAAAGAGGTGTGTGAAGAACTCAACAAGAGGTTCCAGGAGGTCTTCACAACAGAACAAGGTGAGGTCACTGTGCTAGGAGAAAGGGAAGTAAACCAGGCGGCCTTGGAAGGGTTCGAAATTACGAGAGAGGAGATCAAGAGACACGTGCTGGGTCTGGATGTTAGAAAGGCTTTTGGTCCAGGCGGGATCTCGCAATGGATACTGAAAGAGTGTGCAGAGGCACTTTGCTTGCCACTCTCCATATTGTATAGTTGGTCACTGGAGACGGGAGACCTGCCAGAAATATGGAAGACGGCGAATGTGGCCCCAATATACAAAAAGGGTGACAGACAAGAGGCACTTAACTACAGGCCAGTGTCCTTGACTAGTATACCATGCAAGGTGATGGAGACGATCGTGAAAAAAAACCTGGTATCACATCTGGAGAGAAGGGACTTCGTAACAAATCGCCAACATGGGTTCAGGGAGGGTAAATCTTGCCTTACAGGCTTGATAGAATTCTACGATCAGGTGACAAAGATTAAGCAAGAAAGAGAATGATGGGCGGACTGCATTTTCTTGGATTGTCAGAAAGCCTTTGACACAGTGCCGCATAAGAGGCTGGTACATAAGCTGGAGAGACAGGCAGGTGTGGCTGGTAAGGTGCTCCAGTGGATAAGGGAGTGCCTAAGCAATAGGAAGCAGAGAGTTACGGTGAAGGGAAAGACCTCCGATTGGCGTGAAGTCACCAGTGGAGCCCCACAGTGCTCTGTACTCGGTCCAATCTTCTTTTATATATATGTAAATGATCTCTCGGAAGGTATAGATTAATTTCTCTCAGTGTTTGCGGACGATGCCAAAATTATGAGACGGATAAAAACAGAAGAGAACTGTTTGAGGCTTCAAGAAGACATAGACAAGCTGAAGGAATGGTCGAACAAATGGTTGTTAGAGTTTAACCCAACCAAATATAATGTAATGAAGATAGGTGTAGGGAGCAGGAGTCCAGATACAAGGTATCATCTGGGAGATTAAATTCTTCAGGAGTCAGAGAAAGAAAAAGACTTGGGAGTTGATATCACGCCAGACCTGTCTCCTGCAGCCCATATCAAGAGGAAAACATCAGCGGCACATGCCAGGCTGGCCAACATACGAACGGCATTCAGAAACCTGCGTAAAGAATCATTCAGAACTTTGTATACCACATATGTCAGGTCAATCCTGGACTATGCAGCCCCAGCATGGAGTCCATATCTAGTAAATGATAAGACTAAACTAGAAAAGGTTCAAAGATTTGTCACCAGACTAGTACACGAGGTGAGAGGTATGAGCTACGAGGAGAGACTACGGGAATTAAACCTCACTTCGCTGGAAGACAGAAGAGTTAAGGGGGGCATGATCACCACATTCAAGATTCTGAAGGGAAATGATAGGGTAGAAAAAGACAGGCTATTTAACACAAGTGGCACACGCACAAGGGGACACATGTGGAAACTGAGTGCCCAAATGAGCCACAGAGATATTAGAATGAACTTTTTTAGTGTCAGAGTGGTTGACAAATGGAATGCATTAGGAAGTGATGTGGTGGAGGCTGACTCCATACACAGTTTCAAGTGTATATATTATAGAGCCCAATTGGCTCAGGAATCTGTACGCCTGTTGATTGACGGTTGAGAGGCGGGACCAAAGAGCCAGTGCTCTTCCCCTGCAAACACAACAAGGTGAGTACAACTAGGTGAGTACTAGATGACTGACACACCAGGTAACTGACATACCGGGTGAATGACATACCGTGTGACTGACACATCAGGTGACTGACACATCAGGTGACTGACACACCGGGTGACTGACACACCAGGTGACAGACAAACCAGGTGACTGACACACTAGGTGACTGATATATCAGGCGACTGACACATCAGTTGACTGACACACACCAGGTGACTTACACACCAGGTGACTGACACACTGGGTGACTGACACACACCACGTGACTGACACACCGGGTGACTGACACACATTACGTGACTGACCCACCAGGTGACTGACACACCAGGTAACTGACACATCGAGTGATTGACACACCAGGTGACTGACACGCCAGATAACTGACACACTGGGTGACTGACAAAGCATGTGACTGACACACAAGGTAGCTGACACACACCAGGTGACTGACCCACCAGTTGACTGACACACCAGGTAACTGACACACCAGGTAACTGACACACCGAGTGACTGACACAACAGGTAACTGACACACTGGATGATTGGCACACCAGGTGACTGACACAACAGGCGACTGACACACCAGGTGACTGACACACCAGGTGACTGACACACCATGTGTCTGACACACCAGGTGACTGACACACCAGGTGACTGACACACCAGGTGACTGACACACCAGGTGACTGACACACCAGGTGACTGACACACCAGGTGACTGACACACCAGGTGACTGACACACCAGGTGACTGACCCACCAGGTGACTGACACACCAGGTGACTGACACACCAGGTGACTGACCCACCAGGTAACTGACACACCAGGTAACTGACACACCAGGTAACTGACACGCCGAGTGACTGACACACCAGGTGACTGACACACCAGGTGACTGACCCACCAGGTAACTGACCCACCAGGTAACTGACACACCAGGTAACTGACACGCCGAGTGACTGACACACCAGGTGACTGACACACCAGGTGACTGACACACCAGGTGACTGACCCACCAGGTGACTGACACACCAGGTGACTGACACACCAGGTGACTGACACACCTTGCGACTGACACACCGGGTGACTGACACACCAGGTGACTTATACACTGGGTGACTGACACACCAGGTGACTGACACACCGGGTAACTGACACACCAGGTGACTGCAACACAAGGAGACTGACACACCAGGTGACTGACACACCAGGTGACTGACACACAAGGTGACTGACACACCAGGTGACTTATACACTGGGTGACTGACACCCCAGGTGACTGACACACCGGGTGACTGACACACCAGGTGACTGCCACACAAGGAGACTGGCACACCAGGTGACTGACACACCAGGTGACTGACACACCAGGTGACTTATACACTGGGTGACTGACTCACCACATGACTGACACACCAGGTGACTGACACACCTGGCGATTGACACACCAGGTGACTGACACACCAGGTGACTGACACACCAGGTGACTGACACGCCAAGAAACTGTCACACCAGATGACTGATATACTGGGTGACTGACACACCAGGTTACTTATACACCAGGTGACTGACACACCAGATGACTGATACACTGGGTGACTGATACACCAGGTGACTGACACACCAGGTGACTTATACACTGGGCGACTGACACACCAGATGACTGATACACTGGGTGACTGATACACCAGGTGACTGATACACCAGATGACTGACACACCAGGTGACTGATACACCAGGTGGCTAATACACTGGGTGACTGACACACCAGGTGACTGACACACCAGGTGACTGACACACCAGGTGACTTATACACTGGGTGACTGATACACCAGGTGACTGATACACCAGGTGACTTATACACTGGGTGACTGACACACCAGGTGACTTATACACTTGGTGACTGACACACCAGGTGACTGACACACCAGATGACTGACACACTGGGTGGCTGATATACTGGGTGACTGACACCCGGGTGATTCACACACCAGGTGACTGACACCCGGGTGATTCACACACCAGGTGACTGACACACCAGGTGACTGACACTCAGGTGACTGACACACCAGGTGACTGACACACCGTGTGACTGACACACCAGGTGACTGGCACACCAGATTACTGACACTCAAGGTGCTGACATTCCAGGTGACTGACACACTGGGTGACTGACACACCATATGACTGACTCACCAGGGGACTGCCACCCCAGGTGACTGACACACCAGGTGACTGATACACCAGGTGCTGACACACCTGGTGACTTACAAGATGGATGACTGACACACCAGGTGCTGACACACTAGGTGAGTAACTTGGTGTGTCAGTCATCCCAAAAATTCGGCTTCTTGGTCCCGTCTCTCAACTATCAATCAACTGGTGTACGTATTCCTAAACTTACTGTGCTCTCATATTTACTGATGAAACTGTGTATGAAGTCATTTGGTGACATTTGCTAACTCAGAGGACTCCCCTCTCGCTGTTCCTCACTGTTTCCTGTTGCTTAGATACTCCCTTATTCACTGGAGTACCTTACCTTTTATTCCTGACTGTTTCTCCAACTTTTATAATTGCCTGTTATTGGGGTACTGTGTCTAAGACTTTCTGGTAGTATAAGAAAATGCAGTCTGCCTACTGTTTTCTTTCTTGATTAATTTTGTTTGCCTGGTCATAGAATTCTATTTAACCTATGAGGGCCTGTGGGGAACATTGACTTGTGGAAATTATTTTGCAATTTATTAATTTATATAGTAATATAATTATTACATTGATTTATTTCGATAGCGATCTGTATTATGTTAAAGTGGACAGTATCATTTAAATTCCTACAAAGCATTTCCTACACAAGCTGGGGGGGGGGTTATTATTTACATATACAGTCAATCAATCGAAATTATCGATTTGTAGACATTCACTACAATATTAAGACAACAAAGATTAGTAAATAAAATGGGGAAGCCTTATCTGTATGGTAGTTTTTGGCCTCGACAACCAGATATGATGCAGATGATAACACAAACTAATACTCCTTGTAGATGAGTCTTGTGTCATACCATGTTACTTGTTGTAACAGGTAATTGCTACTAATTCTTCTTCCGCTTCAATTTCATCTGTAAAAGGGCATTCACAATAATAATTGTAATCTATATATGACAGTTATATCAGGGGGGGGGGGGGGAAGTTGTAATTTATTAGATAAAATTTATTAAATAATTACCCTGTTTGGGTGGATCGCCATACATGCATTCTCACCGGAATACCCTAATCTACCTGACATTACTGGCCAGGAATGAGTAGAATAACGGGGTATCATGTACTGAACACTTTCCTTATTGTTGGCGAGATCGTGCTCACGATGGAGCTCCTTATATCCTATAACACCACGTCCAGAGCGAAAATTGTGGAACATCAAGTGAACTCCATGCGAGACTTTGTTTACATTAAATTAATGGCGTCTGCCTCTCTCACTCAAGCATTCGGTGTCAACTCCAAATGTTGTTTTATCAAGAAGTAGAAAGAGAGTTCATATTTAATTTTGGACAAACTGGAGAATGGTCTAGAACATGNTTTCCTTGGCCCACTTCATAACCGAGGTATGTCACTGTGCCTAGGTCAAAATGACACTTTTTACATTTAAGGATAGATTTGCATTTTTCAAAACTTTGAACAACTGGCATAAACTAACTGTGTGGTCAGCCCAATTACTATCAAAGAGCACAATGTCATCTAAATACGCCCGACAATTTGGCATATTAGAGAGCAGAGAGTTCATTAGCCTCTGGAACATGGCAGGGGCATTACGCAAACCGAATGGTAACACTTGATACTCAAAGTCACCATCGGGTGTTACGAACGCAGTTAGTTGTTTAGCACATTCAGTGAGCGGGATCTGATAATAACCCCTCGAGAGGTCGAATTTCGAGATGTACATGACGTTTCCTATTTCGTCGATGCAGTCTTTGAGAAGGGGCAGCGGATAGGCATCCATAATGGTCACCTTGTTAAGCTGCCAATAGTCGGTGCATAATCACCAGGAGCCGTCTGCTTTGGGGACCAAAAGGCAGGGCGAGCACCAAGAGCCCTGGCTTGGCTGGATGAGGCCATGCTGGAGCAGGAAGTCGACCTCTTTCCGTACAATGGCCTTCTTTTCCGGACTTATCCGATAGGGTTGAAGGCGAGTGGGGGTGTAGTCCGTCAACTTGACATCATGGTAAATGGCATCAGTCTGGGTCGGGACCTCCCCGAACAGACTGGAGAATTCGTCAAGCAACGACTGCACCTCTTCACATTGGACCATCTGCAAATGGAACAGTCCCTCCTCCACAGCATTCACAGAACTAGAATTATTGAGAATGAGATTAGTTGGGTCCCCAGAATAATCATCCTCTCCCTCACTGGAAAAGGAAACCTTGGTTAGTGCGATGGGCCTGGGGCCCTGGAACTTCTTCAGCCGATTCAAGTGTACGAGCATTACCTGGTTACGCTTGTCAGAGTGCCTCACTTTGTACGTGAGGTCCCCAGTCTTTTCTGTCACAATGTTGGGGCCTTCGTACTTGTGGGACATAGTGTTCCCTAGTCGAGGCTTTAATACCAGGACAGGGTCACCAGGCTGAAATATCCACAACTTAGCCTTAGCATCGTTTCGTTCTTTCATATTTTCTTGGGCCTTCCCAAGATACTTTAGTGCAGCCGCCTTGCAGTCCTTGAGTCTCTGGTGGTGTTGCGCAAAGAAAGCCGAACCTTCGGTTAACTTTACGTTCCCTAACAGATTCTCCTGTGACATTTGCAAGGGTCCACAAACTTTATGGCCAAAGACTAACTCAAACGGAGAACAACCCAGTGAACTTTGCAACCCCTCTCGAGCAGCAAACAAAACATAAGGCAAGTTCTCATCCAGAAGTTGTGGGAACTCTCACACGATGTCTTCAACATCTGCTTCAAAGTTAGAAGGAACCGCTCAATTACCCCCTGACTCTGTGGATGGTATGGGCTGGAAACCTTATGAGTTATTCCATGGTCCTTACAGAATTGTTAAAAAATATCAGACCTAAAATTAGTACCATTGTCAGTTTGCACGACCCGAGGCAGTCCAAAAGTGGAAAAAAATTGCAACATACGGGCAACAACAGTCTTTGCTCGGATGTTCCTTACAGCAAAAGCCTCTGGGTAATGGGTCGTGATACACATTATCGTGATTAGGTAAATATTACCAGACTTAGTTCTAGGTAATGGACCAACACAGTACATTACCACATGAGAAAATGGTTCCTCCGGCACGACAATAGGCCTTAGACGAGCTTTAGGTGGTTTCTGGTTTGGTTTCCCAACAAGTTGACAGGCAATACATGCATTACAAAATTTTGCCACATCGCTTTTCAGCTTGGGCCAAAAAAAATACTTGCAGATTTTGTGATAAGTAATATTAATACCTTGATGTCCCCCCATAGGATCATCATGAGCAGCTGACAAAACTCTCTCTCTATAGCAGGTTGGCAACATAACCTGGTGGACTACCTCCCACTCATTTGACAAGGGAGCACTCTCTGGTCTCCATTTTCTCATCAAAATCCGATCATTGTAGTAGTACCCAGTTGCTGCATCTACAATTTCCTCCTTAGAGATGGCTACTTCGTGGCATTCTGCAAGACTGGGGTCAGCTTTCTGTAACTCACTCAAGGAGGCATCCAGGCCTTGGTCAGATGCCATTGGCCGAGGCTCAACAGTGTTCTCCTCCACCTCCTCACTACTCTCGGTAGGCGGCGTTGGCAGGCTCTCCACAATGTCCTCGGCTACGTCATCGAGTCGGGCCATGAATGTGTCTGCAAGGTCCACTTGGCTTTCACCACTCGGAAAGTTCCTCGTGTCCTCGGGATTTACCACCTTGGCAAGCACAGGGCTGCCCTTACATTTAAGTCCCATAGACCTGGTCACCGCGCACGCAGGGTACACAACATTATCCTCTGCGGCGGGTAGATCCAGGGAAACCTTAGGGGTAGGCAACATAATAGGCAGTCTGGAGTCCCCTACCTTATCCCCTGCTAAATCATTACCCAATATTACATCAACATTAGGGAAAGGTAGGTACGAAGTGACTCCGACTGTACAAACACCCTTGTGGAAATCAGATTCCAGGGTAACCTTACGGAGGGGTACTGCTCGAGTATCACTAGTGACACCCTCGACCAGTACCACCTCTCCAGTGTCGAGAGTGTTGGCACCTTGCAATGCACTCTCTAAAATTAAAGTCTGGATGGCACCGGTGTCTCGGAAGATCACCACGTCCTTCCAGGAAGAACCCTCAGACAAAAGTAGTCTCCCTTTCGATAAGAATGGGGTAAGCAGGTCCAACCACTGTGGGTTGGAGGTCTTACTCCCTAACCCTTCAGAAGGCCTCAAGCCCTGTGTCACAACAAGAGCATTGGGTCTTTTTTCTGGGTACAGTTGCCAACAACGGCTAGTAATGTGGTTTGGACGTTTACAGTGACCACAGATACGTCGGGGAGAAGAGACATTACTAACAGGATTGCCCTTCGGTTCACTCTTAGGTGCCGTGGGGCTAGACAATTTAACAGGGTTAGTTATGTCTGAAACAGAAGGTGCATTAGTTATAGGGTTAGAATGAGCTGGTCTGGACTGGCTGTGGGTATAAGTTTTGTTACTCTGTGTGGTATAATTATTTTTATTGGGCCTTTTGCCCGCCAACTGGTAGTTTTCTGCCATCTTGGCCAAATCCACTATTTTAGAATCTACCTCTATCCTTCCTCTAATGTAATGTGCTACATTCTCTGGCATATTATCTATAAAGTGTTCCACTAAAACTAAATTCTTAAGTGCCTCGTATGTTTCGGCTTTAGCCGAGCGAATCCATTTTTCAAACAATCTAATTTGATCATTAGCAAATTCAGTGAGAGGTTGGTTGTGAGTAGGCCTAAGGTTGCGATAAGCTTGGCGGTGAGCTTCAGGCGTAATTTCATATGCCCTCAAAATTCGTTCCCTGACTTTATCATATTTAAAACACTCGTCGTCAGTCATGTTTATAAAAATATCTTGTGCTTTACCCCTAAGCCGCCCCTGTAAGATTTTCACCCACTCTTCCCTTGGCCAGTTCATGGACATGGCTAGTCTCTGAAAATGGTTGAAAAATCTTTCAGGGTCTGACTCTGAAAATTCAGGTAAGTTATGCTTTTTATCAGAATGCCTGGGGTTTGAGTCCCTAGTAGGTGGTGGTACCATTTTTGCCGCATCATTTTTGAGCCTTTGCTCTTCAACTTTAGCATTTTATTCTACTATTCTAGCCTCTTGCTCTGCCAGTCTTAACTTGGCTAGTGTTAATTCTAACTCTATATTTCTACTAGCTACACTTTCCCCTGAACTGGGCTCGCATAAAATTGTATCACCTGGTAATAGTTCTTGGTCTATAGAATGCCGTAAAATTTCATTCACCAAGGTCCACTTTTATCAGTGTCGTTTAACTCGAGACCAAATTCCTTGCCTAACAATACTAAATTTGATTTGGTGAGCTTCTTAATCTCTACCACTGAAGGGTCCTTTGCCAGTTCCTGCATTTTAGATGCCATCACTAATAAATTTAGCTCCTAGCAAAAGAAAAAAAAAATTGGAAAAAACAAAAATTTGCACGGCCCCTAACACAAGGCCACACTTACCTCAATCGTGAAGGAATCCAGCTGGGTGTCCAATCAGTGCAAGATATATCCTTTGCTAGATGAGCTGGACCCTAGGCTAACACACAACCATTCTGCGGAAAACAAGAATTTTTAGTTTTGGCACTCAAAAATCTAATTTTTTTACAATTACCACATTCATCCTGGTCAGGCCAACCACTTGTTATAAATGTTGCATGCTATGGGGGATCTAGTATTATTATGGAGAAGGGTCAGCTGTTAAAATCAGGAGGTATCACTATTAAAGGAGATCATAAAGGCCCGGCCGCCAATAAAATATAACACAGTAATACATGTAGTGGCTTCCTGAAAGTGTCAGCCTAGAGGTAGATCATTGATCTCCTACACAGGAAGAATGGATACTCCTTTAAAATTAACTTATTTATTAAACCCTCATAACAACCCCCCATATACATTCACAACAACAACAATAATTACTTTACCACGCTATCTTGCGTTAACTACCTTGGTCCACATAGACAGGATACAAGGTATACACTTGGGACAAGCTAGGGTAAAGTCTACTAGGCAAGGGACACTAGCCAGGACTCTAGGTCTTACTGGTACCACTTGAACACACGTGGTTCCACTGTGAGCCCTTAGAGTAACTTAGCAATATAAACATTTGTGATACCCTAATTAATTAATAAACTTTAATCCTATACACCTTAATGCACACTTATGCCAGAAAACGAGAATACAGCACCTTACTTATCTTAGTAAACTAGACACAGAATAAGGTAAGGGAGAGAAGTAAGAGGAAGGGGGGTAAGGGAGAGAAGTAGGAGGAAGGGGAGAGGGGTGCAGAGCAACACAGTAGAGGTGTTGACCCCACGAACGCCAGCCAGAGAAGGAAGCCAGCCCCGAGTTTCAGCTTCCTCCAGCTGACTCGCTGCCGGCCGACTACTCAGCTAATTGTTCAGCGGCCCTATATCCAAGTTTACTCAGATCTACTTTACTAATACTTTCTAACCATTTGTAAACATAGTTGATGTCTATTTTATTAATTAATAATCAACCTCAAGCTCAGTCTTTAAATGCTCTGTGAGAACAAGATTCGTCTTACGTCTGGCAAGGAAGATACGAACAGAGACAAGTCGACAAGCGTGTCAAATAATATAAAGTCATTTATTTAGCTCAATTTGACCTCTGGTTTCCACTGATGAACCCAGGGTCGTAACAGTGGCCCAGGAAATTCAGCTAATTATCTATGAAAACACCAAAGAATTTACCATCTACTTTGTTACTAATTTGGATATCGTATATTTTTAGATTAATTTGATCTGAGGATTTATTACCAAACAAAATAGAGAAGGTTTTATCAATGTTAAGGGTGAGTTCGTTAGCAGTTAGCCAAAGATAGACTTTATTAAGCTCAGTATTCACTGTGCTTAGTATTCACTGTAAGAGGGTTATTCAGAGTAAGTTCTTACACTGTTCAGAGTAAGAGAGTTAGGATTGGAGAAAATGTAGGTTGTGTCATCAGCAATTATAATTTGGTTGAGTTGTTGAGAGGCATCTGGAAGGTCATTAATGTTGATGAAAAAAAGAAGAGGGCCAAGTATGCTGCCCTGTGGGACACCAAGGATGGTGGGTAGGGTGGGAGAAATAGAGTCGTTCTATTTATGCTCTACTCCAATGAATGAGGGAGTACCTAATGTTATTATCTCAGCCTGCAGGAGAAACGAGTCTTCCCCTTAAGAGTTATTCAGCAAGACCTGACCTGAATAAGAGGTCACAGAAGTGTGGACATCAAGATACAGATGTAAAATAATTGGTTGGATTTGATAGACTATTTAAGAATATGAGCAGTGAATTAGGATATAGATAAATCACTGGTTATGAGATGTGGATAATTTGCTGGAGGCGTGAGGCTCGCTTGAGAGAAGCTTAAGTCACTTGAGTACCAGACATTGTGAGGGGAAGCTGCTCTCCGTTTGAGCTTCTGTCAGAGAGGAACCCCTAGGTGATATACCTTCAAGAGAAAGGAAGTGTGCAGACGTTCCAGCTGTGGAATCGAGCTGGGAACGTGTGGTCTCAAGTCCTGGACGGCAAGGAGAGCTTGTTAAGCCGCCCAGAGACATTATCGTGGGCAGTGGGAGCGCCCTGGTCAGACTCCGTCAGCGGGAGAGCGCCCTGCAGGGGACCTTTTTGTGGTAAGCACAATTTTAACCAGCTTACAGTGATTGCCTATAGTTGATTGTGTGCCCAGCGATCGTAGTGAATGTTTATTGATACGTTAGCCATGTTTTGGTAAGGCAGGAAGCCTAAATAAGAGGACGCAGATGAGAGAGAGAGACAGCTGGAGGGACGAGCAGTATGTCCTCTCCCGTCGACCGCCTGGAGCCAACTGACTGGCGGTGGAGGACCACTCCCAGAGTGAGGAGCCACCCGCCTGGTACCGCCTGGCTGAGTGAAGCATGCTCCGCCCGACCAGGCGGGACCAGCCCAAACAGGGGCGTCCACTCTCACAGTATGTAGAGAGCAGAGAGATATTAGGTCCAAACATATTGTGTGGTTATTTTCGTTTATGTGTTTAAAGGGAAACATTTTTATTCGTGTGTCAATGGGTTGCAGGTTTGTCTGGGGAAGAAGTTGCTGAGAACTTCTAAGCCAGCAGAAAGGGAGTAGTTGATGAGACTCCAAGGTTGTGGAAGGTACTGAGCTCTCTGGTAGAGCGGTCCCTATAGTGAGGAGTTGGACCTCAACCTGTGAGAGGAGAAGCAGTGGAGCAGAGTTTACATGCTTTTGTGTTACCAGTGGTGAAGCAGTGGAGCAGAGTTTACATGCTTTTGTGTTACCAGTGGTGAAGCACCATTGTTGATCAAGGAAGACTTCATGGTGTAGCAGCCAGGAGAGCTGTGAAGGACCCTGGTAGAAGTGGTGAAGCACCTTTGTTGTTCAAGGAAGACTTCATGGTGTAGCAGCCTGAAAGAGCTGCAGAGGATCCTGGTAGATAAACCGGGAAGGACCTGAAGATGTCAGTGTAGTGAACTTCCAGATGTGGACGGGAAGTTCTAGTTGATTACTTGTAGGGAGTTGATAGAGTGTTTGGTTGTCATTAGCGTGCAAGACGCAGTAAAAGGTGAGTGATTGTTTGCGATTTTTGAGCCAAGGAGCACTTATACTGAAGTATAGAGTTACAGTCGTAGGCTGTATGCCTACACATATGGATGCCTACAGTCGTAGGCATACATACTGTAGGCATATGTATGCCTAAAGTCGTAGGCATACATATGTGTTCTAGGACTGATTGGGGGATTGATTGATCATTATTGTATATCAAGGAACATTTATACTAATATTTTTATAAGGAAAACGCTGGTTTTCCATGTATGTGTTTATAGATATATATTCTCTTCCTGATAATGCAACATTGTGTTATAAGACTTTACCTACTTGAGGAGGCTGGTATTATTAGGTGGTAAATCAGAAGATAGGATACCACTTGATAAGCAGATGATAGAGTTCTGATGGTATTGGAATGCAACCTGACTGACATAGTATAAAGTGTAGGATTCATTATTATTATTATATTTACGTATCTGCTTTGTCCAGTAAATGTATTCAAATTTGCTGGTGTTTGCCCTTGTCCTAGTGAGGCTTCCCAGGAAGCAGGTAAGAGAGAGAGAGAGAGAGGGAAAGAACCAAGAACCACAACTGTGGACAGGGTAGAACGGAATAATAATAATAAAACAAAGGGGATTGAGGAGATCATACCACACAAGGAGAGAGTTGGGAGTCACGGCGGCTCGAGTGGGTGTGTGCACGTGACAACGAGGCTAGTGTTGGAGCCGCAACCCCTAAACGTGTGACGTTGAGCCCCTCTCCAAGTGCCAGAAGAGCCCAGGGTGATCTGGTAAAAATTAGCACTCTCCGGGTTTTGGGTTGGTTTGTCGCAAAGGAAGGACGAACAACGACAACACTAATCACAATACTAAGCAACAGAAGACAGCGAGTCACTGTGAGGGGTGAGACCTCAGATTGGCGAGACGTCACCAGTGGAGTCCCACAGGGGCCAGTCCTTCGACTACTGTTTCTAAAATATTTAAATGATCTCCCAGAGGGTATAGAATCGTTCCTCTCATTGTTTGCTGATGATGCAAAAATTATGAGGAGGATTAAAACAGAGGATGAAAGTAGGAGGCTACAAGACAACCTAGACAGACTGAATGAATGGTCCAACAAAGGGCAACAAAAGTTTATCCAGAGTAAATGCAAAGTCATGTAACTTGGCGGTGGAAGCAGGAGGCCAGACACAAGATACAGAATGGGAAATGAAGTACTTCATTAAACGAACAGAGAGAAAAATCTAGGATATTGACATCATACTGATATCATATTGATATCATATTGATATCATACCAAACCTAAATCCTGAAGCCCACATAAAAAGAATTACATCTGCCGCATACGTGAGGCTGGCTAACATCAGAACAGCCTTCAGGAACCTGTGTAAGCAATCACTCAGAACCTTATATACCACATGTGTATGACCAATCCTGAAGTATGTGCCCCAGCATGGAGCCCGTACCTTGTCAAGCACAAGACGAAGCTGAAAAAAGTTCAGAGGCATGCCACTAGGCTGTATGCCTAGTGGCATACTAAGAGACATGAGTTACGAGGAAAGGCTGTGAGAGATGCATCTCACGACACAGGAAGATAGAAGAGTAATGGGAGACATGATCACTACCTACAAAATTCTCAGAGGAATTGACAGGGTAGATAAGGATAAACATTTTAACACGGGTGGTATGCGAAGAAGGGGACACAGGTGGAGACTGAGTACCCAAATCAGCCAAATGGACGTTAGAAAGAACTTTTTCAGTGTCAGAGTAGTTAAAAAGTGGAATGCATTAGGCAGTGATGTGGTGGAGGCTGACTCCCTACACAGTTTCAAATGTAGATATTATAGAGCCCAGTAGGCTCAGGAATCTGTACAACAGTTCATTGAGGGTTGTAAGGCGGGACCAAAGAACCAGAGCAAAACCCAACTATATGAGTACAAGTAGGTGAGTACACACACAAACACTATGCCATTCAATCAGCCAGCCCATGGCTGAGTGGACAGAGCTCTAGACTATTGGACCTAGGGACCGGGAGTCAATCCCGACATCCGGCACTAAAACAAATGAGCTGAGTTTCCTTCACCCTGATGTTCCTTCTTACCTAGCAGTAAATAGGTACCTGGGAGTTAAACAGCTGCTGTGGGAGATATGGGAGAACTCTGAGCCTATGCTTAATGCACAACTTGTCTTAACAGTACAAAACAACTTGCCCATATTAACAGGACTTGATGAAAGAACGTGAGTAACCCCTCACTAGCTCTAGTTGCCCTTGGGAGGTGGTGATCTTTGGGGGTTTAAATACCCCGAAATTACCATCTCTTTAAGGGTCTGAGTTGTGGTGCATTGGGTTAAAATGTTATGCCACCTGTTATGCCAGTGGCTGGAAGGCTTCTGTGCTGGCTAGGGTTAGAGTCTCCTTGTGGGAAAGTGTTCTAAAGTTGTAAAGCTTCACTTGCGTGTTTAGGCAAGTTGTATATTATGCATAGGCACAGAGTTCTCCATATTACCAGGGATGGATGAAAGAACGTGAGTAACCCCTCACTAGCTCTAGTTGCCCTTGGGAGGTGGTGATTTTTTGGGGTTTAAATACCCCAAAGTTACCATCTCTTTAGGGGTTCGAGTTGTGGTGCAGTGGGTTAAAGGCGTACCTGTTATGCCAGTGGCTGAAAGGCTTCTGTGCTGGCTAGGGTTCGAGTCTCCTTGTGGGGAAGTATTCTAAAGTTGTAAAACTTCACTTGCGTGTTTAGGCAAGTTGAGCATTAAGCATAGGCTTCAACGTTACCTGCTTTCTTCACGTTATGTCAAAATGACACGTTTGCCAAAACACTGCTGTATCCGGAAGTGCCTACGTATTACACATGGAATGCCAGTAGAAAATCATTTGAATGACGCAAACGAGGAGAACGAGTCGACGGACAAGCTGGCATATTCAAATAAACTACGATAGGCAAACTGTACACCATGCATCCCAAAATAGATGAATGCTTCTTTCTTCACTTGCTGTTGGTAATTGTGTCGGGTCCAACGTTTTTCCAGCCATTGAGATTTGTCAACAGCGTAACACTTGCCACTTTCTGTTGTGCATGTCAAGCTCTGAATTTATTGGAGAACGACTGACACTGGGACGTATGCATTAATGACGCGTCTTACACATCACATCCAAATCAAATTTGTGCATTATTTGCAATCATATTGACCACCGGCTCTCCTTCATCTCCAAAAGAGTTATCAGAGAAACATAATCGCACATGGCTGAAGACATTATCCGTCGAATACGATGGAAAATTCATGTATGAACATAGATTTCACAGCAGAAATCTACAACGAAGCGTTGATAATGATTGAAGATTTGTGCTTAGAAGTCGCGAACAAAAATCAAAATCAATTGGAAATGCAATCACCGAATCGATCTGCTGCTGCTTCGTTCGATGTAGAATTGCGTCGTGAACAAAATTACAATACAAGTGATCTGTTGTCGTATGTGCAATCAAATATTCTTAAGCTAACGCTTGAGCGAAAAGGCATTTACAATCAAATAATTCAAACTGTCAATAACTGGTTTGGAGGGATCTTCTTAGATGCGTCGGAAGGAACTGTAAATCCTTCCTAATTAGATTGATTCTGGCAGCATTTCGATCCCAAAATGGCATAACCTTAGCTCTTGCATCGTCTGGAATAGCCACGACATTGTTACCAGGTGGAAGAACTGCTACTTCAGCTTTGAAATTGCCACTGAACATGCAATTCACTGAAACTCCCACGTGCAACATTTCCAAAGCATCTGGCATGGGAAAAGTATTGCAAAAATTGAAACATATTGTTTGGGATGAATGCTCAATGGCCCACAAAAAATCGCTCGAGGCTCTTGATCGATCATTGCAAGATTTGCATGGAAACATCAGACCATTTGGGAATGCATTAATATTGCTTGCAGGAGATTTCAGGAAAAAAGTACCTGTATTTCCTCAGTACAAGTCAACCGACACTGTTGAGGAAGTAGATGAAGAGGTTAGTTATCCAACAGAATTTTTGAAGTCACTCGATCTACCAAGGATACCATCACACTTATGGCAATTGAAAATCTGCGTGCCAATTATCATGTTGCGAAATATCAATCAGCTAAAGCTTTGCAACGCCATGCGCCATGCTGTAAAACAATTACTCAGCAACGTCTTAGAAGCATCAATCTTGACACACCTTTCAAAGGTGAAGATGTCCTCATTCCTCGCATTCCTATGATTCCAACAGATATGCCATTTCAATTT
Source organism: Procambarus virginalis (assembly GCA_020271785.1). Taxonomy (NCBI): domain Eukaryota; kingdom Metazoa; phylum Arthropoda; class Malacostraca; order Decapoda; family Cambaridae; genus Procambarus; species Procambarus virginalis. The sequence goes on from WNGS01003388.1 coordinate 3,994,095, forward strand.
AGTTATTTTAATTTCCAATTTGATTGGCGTTTGCAATCACCATCAACAAAGTTTAGGGCCAATCTTTAGAGTTGTGCAGTTTATATCTAAACACGGAATGCTTCTCACAGGGACAATTATATGTTCCGTGTTCTAGAGTCGGCAGACCAGACAATCTCTTTATCTCCACAGACAATGGAACAACAAAAACATTATATACCCACAAGCATGGTGAAATTAAACATATTAGAAACTTGCGCTTTCCCTTTTCTTTCTTTTCCATTTAACCAGACTGAGCCAAAGCAACGCATGGCGGGTACAGCTAGTAGCTAATAAAATTGTAACTTAGAAGCTCACAGAGTTCATTTGGGAGAGAAGAACAGGAACATGGAGACAGTAACAAGAACAGGAACAGAGAGAGAGAGAGAGAGAGAGAGAGAGAGAGAGA
>WNGS01003388.1:4018310-4034267 GCA_020271785.1 Procambarus virginalis
TACTAAGGAGGTAGCAGCTATAGCCAATATTCTCAGCACCTGATTGTTATTGCATTGTAATTATTTTATTGTAGAGTAAATTTCGCCCAGTATTTATTTTGTTTTCTTGTGTTTTGACTTGTTTAAAATTTCACTTAAGCCAAGGGATTGTCTTTGTTCATATTTTGTTTTCTAAATTAATTAAAGTTTCATTGTTTATACTTTGTGTTTTGCGTGTCTTCCCTTACCTTACCACAGACAAACAGGCAAGCAGTCTCTTTTTTTTGTAAGTGTGACCAGCATTGACACCTGCCTTGGAGGACTGCCGAACATCAACACTCCAACACTTTACCGTCACATTTCATGGGGCCTGTCCTAGAGCTTCACTCAGGTACTGTACCAGAACGTCAATTTGTGGTAAGCGTACTTGCTTTGATACACTTGCTTTTCAATATTTTCATATTCAATTTTATTATTCATATGGCTGTGTGTATTGTGCATTCCGGGAGTAGCATATGGTGAGTGTGAGACAACTTTGGATTACGTGGTGACTGTAGCATTCTCTTAATTGGTCATCTCTCCCTCCGTGTTATACCCGTGTTTACCACCTTTTGTCCCTAGGATATTTCTCATATTTCGGCAGATCATCATTTGGGTACCCTGGTACTTTGGTTTGTCTTCGGGTCAAAAGCCCAATCTTCTGCAATCCGACTCTAGGAGGATAAAGAGGGCCATAGTTCCTCTAGCACGACTTTATTGCGAGTTGGGACCTCAGCAACAGTTCTCGTCACCAGTTGACACTCGCACCCCTACACGTCGGTCAGAGATGATGATATTTACTTAGGTAGGGAATTAGCTTTCTTTTTCAGAGCACAAAGTTCGCTAATTCTGTAAGTATCATATTTCATTCAGTGGGAAAAACTTGCTTATGTCCTATAGAGACTCGGCAAGTATGCCTACATTCTTGGACTACCTAATTCACTTTTGGAGCAATTAAATGTTTCATTTGTTTTAGAAACTCAGTTTCGCTTACTTAGTAGGATTTTCTTGCCCTTATTCTCTTACATTGAGTACCGGGTACAAGATTTCCTGCGATCTTGATTTATTAATCATTTACCATCTTGAAATTAACATTAATTGTTAACGATTTCACAGGATAGGTACCAGTTGCCACGTTGTCCTGTTTCTGACATTCACCATATCACAACAGTATATTCGTTGTACATTTATTTGCTAATTTTCACCATGTTTCGTCTCCAAGCTTTCCGTACAGATCCAGCAGGTGAAATAGGGAACTTAAGTCGTGCCAAGAGGACCGAATTACAAACTCTTGCACGCGAGTATCACTAGATGTTCCCCATGGAGCCAACAAAATGACATACATAACTACTCTTGGATCACCTCTTAGATGAAGGACAATTGACCATGAAACTCACGAAACTTATTCTATTGCAGATAAACAAGATTTGGCCACTATGAAACTCAAACTCGAACTTGCCAAGATCGAGCGGAGCAACAAAAGGAAGCAGCTGCCATCAAGAAAGAGGAGCAGGAACGAGAGGCGGCCCTGGCAAAGGACCTACAAGAAGAAGGCAAGAACGAGAGGCCCCCCGCCATGAAAGAAGACAGAAAGAGAGGCCGCATGAGAAGAAGAGCAAGATAGATGGCCCTATTCAGAGAGCGTGAGCGAGTACAGCTTGAAGCAAAACAACGTCACCTGGAGATGCAACGCGAGCATGACAAACAGCAAGCGGCTATGGCTATAGAATGTCGTCAAAAAGAACTCACGTTGGAACTACACACCACACTCAACGCCAGCAAGCTACCGCCAGTCTTCCAGTAAGTTTCAATGTCTCCCATGCAAGTAAGTTAATGCCACCGTTCGTAGAGACAGAGATGACGTCTTTTTTACCACCTTTGAGACCCTAGCTAATCAACTTAGCTGGCCTGCCGACCAATGGGCTACCCTTCTCAGAGTACATCTCACAGGTAGAGCTGCAGTCCCTCAGTACTTTGGCATCTGAGAATGACTACCAGACCCTGAAGCAAGCAGTGTTGGACGCCTACCTTCTCTCCACCGAAAGCTACCGACGAAAATTCCGTGATTACCTTAAGGCAAGTACCACCACCTTTCTAGAATTTGCCAATACCAAAAGGAGATATTTTATGAAATGGCTGGAAGCAGCACATGTCTCTACCTTTGCAGAACTCGTCAACCTCATGCTAGTTGAAGAATTCTTGAGGCGTGTACCTCCTCCCGTCCGTTTATTTAGCAGATAGAAGAGACCGACTACATAAATGTGCGAAGTCGGCTGACACTTACAGCCTCATCCACCGGCTGACACCAGAACCACCTACCAGTAAGAAGTCTTGGTACAGTACGAGAAAGTGTGTACAGATCAAGCTAGCTCGCAATTGTACTGTAAGTATTGTAGACTCTATGGACATACCATAGATAAATGTGGTAAGTCTCAATACAAAGGTAATACTGAATCCACTAACCCCAAACAGACTCCTCCTAAGTCCGGTAAGCCTGTGATGAATGTTGGTGTTCATGTTAATGATCTCTCTCTTCAGTAACACCTGTATCCTGGAACTGTCTCTACCAACGTTTCAGATTCAGAGGGACGTTTCAAACTGAAGATCTTGAGGGACACAGCGGCTCTTCAATCAATAATCTTGAAATCAGCTGTGCCTAATATCGCCTACACCGGGAAACCGTCTTCATCACTGACCTCACTGCTACTACTCCTTATCCACTCGCCAGAGTCCACCTGGATTGTCCCTTCGTGACCGGTGAAGTCCAAGTCGCCATCAGGGAAAAGCCTTTTCCCATGCCTGGAGTGCAACTTCTCCTGGGCAACGACTTGGCAGAAGACCTGCAACCGACCAACCTGATCGTCATGGACAAACCCCAGGTGTGTACCTCTGTAATGGATAATCCCATCTTTGAGTATGTTCCAGCAAAGGTTCAAGAGAGTGATGAAGTTTCTCCTCCGGTTTTGGTGACCACCCGTGCACAAGCTGCACGACCACAACCAGCTGACTCTACTGCTACCGCTGTCCCTCAAGACCCTCTGAAACTACCCCCGAATCTTACCACGTTGGAGTTCCGTAAGTTACAGAGGGAGATCTTACCTTAACACCATTATTCTTCCAGGCTGAGACTCAACCTGACAGTATCCCTGGGTTCTTCCTAGAGAACGAGTTGCTCTACCGCAGATACAGACCCAGTAAACTGAAGGAGGATGACGATTGGGCCAATGTCGAACAACTAGTGATTCCCACCAGCCTGCGGCCCACTATTCTACACCTGGCCCACGGAGCACTTTCACACTACGGTTTTAACAAAACCTACCACGGAATCCGACAAGACTACTACTGGCCAGGTATGGTTAACAACGTCAAACAGTGTCATACATGTCAGATGGCAGGTAAACCGAACATCTCTATCCCCAGAGCACCACTGACACCCATCCAGGTGCCTGCAGAACCTTTCCACAGACTTATTATAGACTGTGTTGGTCCTTTACCTCGGACAGTTCTGGCAACGCCTATATACTAACCATCCTGTGTCCTACCACCAGATTCCCCATAGCAGTTCCAGTAAAGAACATTACGGCTGCTACTGTGGTGAAACACTTACTGAAGATCTTCACCCAGTATGGATTTCCAAGGGAGGTTCAGAGTGACTGTGGCACCAACTTCACCAGTGATCTCTTCAAGCGGACACTGGAAGAGTTCAACATCACACAGGTACTGTCCAGCCCTATCATCCTGCTTCACAGGGTTCTCTTGAGCGTAGTCATCAGACTATTAAAGCACTCCTAAAGAAATTTTGCAATGAGACCTCTAAGGATTGGGATAAACAACTTGACCTCATAATGTGTATTTTCAGAAGTCTTCCCAATGAGTCTCTAGGAGTATCTCCTTATGAGATGCTCTACGGACGTAAGTGCCGTACTCCTCTCAAAGCTTTCAAAGACTCTCTACGTGATGCCACCTTCAGTGAGCATCAGAATGTGCCCCAGTTTCTTCAAAACCTACAACACATTCTAGAGAGGGTACATAACTTTGCTAAGGACAATCTATTGAAAGCCCAAGAGAGGATGAAGACTCATTACGACCAGAACAGCAAAGTAAGGAAATTTAAACCGGGAGACTTCGTGTTGGCCTATTTTCCTATCCCAGGTTCTCCTTGCAAAACAGGTTTTCAGGACCCTACCGCATCAAGGAGTGCAGAAACAACCACAACTACGTTCTAGAGACTCCAGATAGGCGGCGGAAGACCCAGTTGTGCCACGTCAACCTCTGAAGCTATATAACGGTACTCCTCCCACTGTGTAGTAACATATTCTACCTTTAAAGGTCCATACCTCCACAGTGAGACCTTCCCTGCTTCTCCTCCCGAAAGCACTGACACTGAGTCAGCGCTTTCCAACTCGGAAATCCTAACTGATCTTCATAATTATTTTCAGGACAATAATGGTGCTCCTTTAGCATGTTCTAATCCCATTCTCGCCTCGCCAGATATCACAAAGCCTTTCCTCCTGCATGTCGACACCAGTGGTACCGGCATCGGGGGGCATCCTGATGCAACAACGAGGCAAGGAGGTTCTACCACACCAAAAATTACAGCACTATCGAGAAGGAGCTACTCTCCATCGTCCTGAATTTGCAGCACTTTGCACCATACCTACAAGGTGCTCAGTCTACCACCATCTACTCGGACCACAATCCTCTACGCTTCTTGCATTAAGCCCAATTCAATAATCAACGTCTTCTTCGATGGGCTTTATATCTGCAAGAATTCAACCAGGAGATCTTCTACATCAAGGGTTCTGACAACATATAGCCGACGCACTCTCCAGAGTTCATGAGGTAGAGGCAGCTCCACCTACCACTCTACCACTAAAGACGTAACTTCTTCCGGAACTGCAGGCTTCAGGGAGAGTTATGACGATAATCTCTTTCAAGAGAGATTGAACCTGCTCTTCCCTATCCAAGTTACGTTATTATTACAAGTAAAAGATGCTACATTAGAGATACGTCCACCAGTAGCACAAAACGTTTTGACCAGGAAGCAAAACGTACCCTGCAAACCCCAGTGATCCAGCAAGTGAAGTAGGGAACTTAATTCGTGCCAAGAGGATAGAATTAGAAGCTCTAGCAAATGAGTATCAACTAGATGTTCCCCATGGAGCCAACAAAAATGAAATTCACAACATTATCCTGGACCACCTCTTAGATGAAGGAATTATAGACTCTGAATCTCACGACAACTATCCTATTGCAGATCGGCATTCTCTGGCAGCTATGAAGTTAAAGCTCGAACTAGCGAAAATCGAACGGAAACAACAGAAAGAAACTCTCAAGATAAAGGAACGCCAGGCTGCCCTAAAGAAAGAAGAACAAGAACGCGAGGCTGCCCTAAAGGAACGCCAGGCTGCCCTACTACGTGAGCGTGAGAGGGAACAGCTTGAAGCAAGAAAACGTCACCTGGAGATGCAACGTGAGCACGATAAGAAGCAAGTTGATAGTGCTCTAGAATACCGTCGACAAGAACTCACCTTGGAAACTACACACCACACTCAGCGCAACAAGCTACAGCTAGTCTTCCAGTAAGCTTCAATGTCCCCCAGGCAAGTAAGTTAATGCCACCATTCGTTGAGACAGAGATAGATGTGTTTTTTACTATTTTTGAGGCCCTAGCTAAATAACTTAGCTGGCCTGAAGATCAATGGTCTACACATCTCAGAGTGCATCTCACAGGTAGAGCTGCGATTACTCTCGCTACCTTAGCGTCTGAGAATGACTACCAGACCCAAAAGCAAGCAGGTTTAGACACCTACCTTCTCTCCACTGAAAGCTACAGACGAAAATTCTGTGATTATCTAAAGGCAAGTACCACCACCTATTTAGAATTTGCAAATACTGAGAAAAGATATTTCATGAAATGGCTGGAAGCAGCCCATGTTTCTACATTTTCAGACCTTGTCAACCTTATTCTAGTCGAAGAATTCTTTCGACGTATTCCTACTCCCATCCGTCTTCATTTAGCGGATAAGGAGGCAACCGACTACATCAGATGTGCAAAGTCGGCTGACACCTACAGCCTTATACATTGGTTGAAAACTGACACATCTTCCAGTAAGAAGTCTTGGTCTAGTTATGACAAAGTGAGTACCGATCAGGCGAGCTCTCAATTGTATTGCAGGTATTGCAAGCTCTATGGACATACCATAGATAAATGTGGAAAAACCCAATACGAAGGCTATAGTGAAACTCCTAAACCCAAACCGACTCCTCCTAAGTCCGGTAAGCCTGTGATGAATGTTGGTGTTCCTGTTAATGATGTTTCTCTCTTCAGCAAACACCTGTACCCTGGAACTGTCTCTGCCAACAGTACAGATTCGGAGGGATGTTCTAAAGTGAAGATCTTGAGGGACACAGCTGCTCTTCAGTCAATAATATTGAAATCGGCTGTGCCTAACATCACCTACACCGGGGAGACGGTCCTTATCACTGACGTCACTGCTACCACTCCGTATACACTCGCCAGAGTCCACCTGGATTGTCCTTTCGTGACCAGTGAAGTCCAAGTCGCCATCAGAGAAAAGACTTTTCCCATGTCAGGGGTACAACTTCTCCTGGGCAACGACTTGGCCGAAGATCTGCAACCTTCCAATTTGATCATCATGGACAAACCCCAGGTATGTGTCTCGGTAGTGGAAAACCCCATCTTGAAGTATGTTCCAGCAGAGGTCCAAGAAAGTGATGAAGTCTCTCCTCCGGTTTTAGTGACAACCCGTGCGCAAGCTGCACACCCGCAACCAGCTGACTCTACTGCAACAGCTGTCCCTCAAGACCATCAGAATCTACCACCGAATCTTACTATGCTGGAGTTCCGTAAGTTACAGAGGGAGGATGCTTCATTAACACCATTATTCTTCCAGGCCGAGACTCAATCTGACAGTATTCCTGTGTTCTTCCTAGAGATTACTAGGAAGAACCTGACAGAGAGACAGAGAGAGCTAAGGAAATATCTGCCTTCACCACTCCTTTTGGCCTGTACAGATATGAATGCCTTCCTTTTGGACTGTGTAACGCCCCGGCCACTTTCCAGCGAGCTGTCAACCGCGTCATCTACGGCCTAGATCACACCTACACAGTAGGTGTATCCCTGGGTTCTTCCTAGAGAACCAGTTGCTCTACCGCAGGTACAGACCCAGTAAACTAACGGAGGATGACGATTGGGCTAATGTCGACCAACTAGTAGTTCCCACCAGCCTTCGGCCTGATATTCTACACCTGGCCCATGGAGCACTTTCTCACTATGGTTTTAATAAAACCTATCACGGAATCAGACAAGACTACTACTGGCCAGGTATGGTTAAAGATTTAAAAAGTTATGTATAACAGTGTCATACATGTCAGATGGCAGGGAAACCTAACATCCCAAATCCCAAGACTCCTTTGATTCCTATCCCGGTGCCTTCAGAACCTTTTCACAGACTCATCATAGACTGTGCTGGTCCTTTACCCCGGACCAGTTCTGGCAATGCTTATATATTAACCATCCTGTGTCCAACCACCAGATTCCCCATAGCAGTTCCTGTAAAGAACATTACGGCTGCTGCGGTGGTGAAACAACTATTGAAGATCTTTACCCAATATGGATTTCCTCGGGAGATTCAAAGTGACTTTGGCACCAACTTCACCAGTGATCTCTTCAAGAAGACACTGGAAAAATTCAACATCACTCAGGTATTGTCCAGCTCCTATCATCCTGCTTCACAGGGTTCTCTTGAACGTAATAAAAGAACGATAAAATCACTCCTTAAAAAATTTTGCAATGAAACCATGAAAGACTGGGATAAACAACTTGACATCATCATGTGCATTTTCAGAAGTCTCCCAAATGAGTCTCTAGGAGTGTCTTCTTATGAGATGCTCTACGGACGTAAGTGCCGTACTCCTCTTAAAGCTTTTAAAGACTCTCTACGTAATGCCACCTTCAGTGACCCTCAGCATGTGCCCCAGCTTCTTCAAAACTTAAAGCACATTCTAGAGAGAATACGTAAATTTGCTAATGATAATTTATTGAAAGCTCAATATAGGATGAAGACTCATTTTGACCAACGCAGCAAAATCAGGAAATTTGAAACAGGAAACTTCGTGTTGGCATATTTTCCGATCCCTGGTTCTCCATTGCAAAATAAGTTTTCAGGACCTTACCGCATCAAGGAGTGCAGAAACAACCACAACTACATTCTTGAGACTCCAGATAGGCGGCGGAAGACCCAGTTGTGCCCCGTCAATCTTCTGAAGGAGTATAAAGGTATTCCCTCCACTGTGCTAATATCTCTCTCCACTTTTAAAGATCCATACCTCCACAGTGAGACCTTCCCTGCTTCTCCTCCTGAAAGCACTAACTCTGAGTCAGTGCCTTCCAACTCGGAAATCCTTACTGATTTTCCTAAATATTTACAGGACTGTAATAGTGCTCCTCTCATCAAAGTTCTTCAAGAACATCAGAAGTTGTTCAGCGATGATCCACAGGAGTGTAATGTGGTTCAGCACGACATTCAGCTGCTTCCTGACACCCGGCCGATTCGTCAACCCTTCTACCGTATCAACCCGTACAAAAAGGAAGTTATGCGTGCTGAAGTACAGTACCTTCTGGATCATGGGCTGGCCACCCCTTGTCAGTCCCTTTGGGCCTCACCCTGCATCTTGGTGCCGAAACCGCACGGTAAAGTACGACTGTGTACCGACTATCGGAAACTGAACCTTGTGACCGTCAAGGATGCTTACCCTTTACCTCGTATAGATGATATCCTTGAGGCAGTAGGTAATGCTAATTATTTGTCCAAGCTTGATTTGTTAAAGGGCTATTACCAAATCAGCCTGACAGAGCGAGCTAAGGAAATATCTGCCTTCACCACTCCTTTTGGCCTGTACAGATATGAACGCCTTCCTTTTGGACTGTGTAACGCCCTGGCCACCTTCCAGCGAGCTGTCAACCGCGTCATCTACGGCCTAGATCACACCTACGCCTACTTGGATGACATCGTTGTGGCAACTAACACCTGGAGCGAGCATCTGCTCCAGCTTAAACGATTGTTCTCAAAGCTCCTGACAGCTGGCCTTACCATCATCTTGGGCAAGTCCACCTTTGCTAAAGGTAAAGTGCGTTATCTTGGTCATGTGATAGGGAGTAGCAGCATAGCTCCTTTAACCATTGACACTCAAGCCATTCAGCATTACCCACAACCTACAACCAGGAAGCAGCTCCTGCGCTTCCCTGGCCTTGCATCTTACTATCGTAGGTTTGTGAAACATTTTAGAACGGTAGCAACACCATTGATCATTCTGACCAGCCCCAAGCAACGGTATCATTGGACCATTCAACAGACCGTTGCCTATGAACAACTTAAATCTCTGCTATGTTCTGATCCCGTTCTCGCCTCTCCAGATATTACGAAGCTCTTCATCATCAATGTCGACGCAAGTGGCACCGGCATCGGGGGCGTTCTAATGCAACACCGTGGCGAAGAGATTCTTCCTGTCAGCTACTACAGCTACAAGTTAAAGCCTCACCAGAAGAACTACAGCACCATAGAAAAGGAACTCCTTTCCATCGTCCTGAACCTGCAACATTTTGAACCTTACCTACAGGGTAATCGGTCTATTACCATCTACTCAGACCACAATCCTCTGCAACAGGCCCAATTCAGCAATCAACGTCTTCTACGCTGTGTTATGTACTTGCAGAATTTTAACCTGGAGATCTTCTACATCAAGAGCTCAGACAACATCATAGCCGACGCCCTCTACAGAGTCTACGAGGTAGAGACAGCTACTCCTACGTCTCTACCATCTACTGAAGTAACTTAACCCGTAAGAGCAGGCTTCGGGGGAGAGCTGTTACGATAATCTCCGATGTATATTGGGTTCTTCACAACTTATAGGAGCTACAAGTTTCAAAGTCTCCATATGGTTGGCATCGTAGAACTCATTCTACTTCTGAACTCACGTTGCACCATCACAGCTCCTTCATGGAATTACTTCCGCCAGCCACATCAAGGCCACACGATGCAGGAGGAATCACTCAGCAGAGCGTCATGCTTGCCAGAGCGATGGCCACTTAAGGCAAACGATCCTGTCCTTATCCTGCCTTATCTTCTCTTCCATCTGCTCTTTTCTTTCTCTTCTGTCGTCCCATGGGGTAGTCTTAGGTCGTTGTCAAGCGACCTGGGTTCCAGTGGGGTTTGTCCGTCCTGGGGTCCATCCTCGGCAGACCAATATTGCTGGGACAGACTGGAGTCGTTGTTGTTCCTCTTCCGTATTCAGTAGGGGGTCGTCGGCAGGACGACCTGAGGTCCACTGGGGTCCAATGGCGATAGGACAACATCCTCTGGGATCCAAAATGGTTGTTCTGGAGATGGTGACAGACAACCTGAGGTCCAATGTTGGCCAACCGAGAGGACTAGCTTGGGGTCCCTTGGGGTGACGGTGGAGCAATGATGCAGCCAGGTGGAGGGCTGGTCGTGGTGGTGGTGAGTAGCGCCCGTGAGTGTGGTACAGGGTAGACGACTCCACCCTCTGTACATGCGCGCCTCTACTCTTGACTCCGACCTGAAAATGAATGTAAGGCGACAATATCTGTGTTCCAAATATGTTGCATGACACTTCATATATATTTTAGGGTTCCCACAGCTCTCCTCCTGGCAACGGCTCAAAACTTCAATCACAAACAAATAAATACAAGGGATGAATGGAACTAATGGTAGAATACAAAAACAGAACTAGATTAAAGTTGAGAAGAGAGAATAAAGTAGTCACTACTTTAAACTTGTCACTCGTAAAAAGAAATCAATCTCCACAATAAAATGTTGATGCCACTCGAGATATATAAAACATCAATCTGACTTAACTGTACCGTTCCTTATTTATTATTTTTAATTTAGCGGTTATTCCCACACCTTAAACTACAGCCACATCATGTGACCCAGACTTATTTCCCTCGCTTCTCTGCAGGTCCACAACTCAAAAATCTTTGCCACTACACCGTGACCAGACTTCAAATACGAGGCTTCCCCAGATGTCAAGTCTACCGACATACTAGTCCCCACTAGTGTGCTGTTCAATACCAGTACAACTCAAGTTATTGCGTTCAACTGAAGCAATCAGTCATTCGCGATTACATAAACAGAACCACCCTTACACACAGAAATTACGATAGCATGATGCATCAAATGAACAAATCCACAAGGGCCGTGATAAGGATTTGAACCAACGTCCGAGAGCATCCCAGATGCTGCCTTAATCGACTGAGCTACGACATGGTAAAAAGAATTGCAATCAGAAGTTTTACTGAACTTCATTGGATCCTGCAGCCTCTCCAAGACACAAACCAGGATTTTACACAATTCCCCCATGCACTCGAGCTATAGGCCGTTCTACCTCTTCGCCCTTACTTTCTTCATTCTACTTACTTCGCCAGGACCAAAGAGCCAGAGCTCAACCCCCCGCAAGCACAATTAGGTGAGTACACAGAAATCACAATAACGTGATGTATCAAATGAACAAATCCACAAGGGCCGTGACGAGGATTCGAACCTGCGTCCAAGAGCATCCCAGACGCTGCCTTAATCGACTGAGCTCCTCGGACGTAGGTTCGAACCCTCGTCACTTCCCTTGTGGATTAGAACCACCCTTAATTCTACCTCATAACACCAAAGAACGCTTTCTCTGCTCAATCGCAATCTACTGCAGGATTACCGTCGAGCTCCGGCTCGTGGGCTCGCGGCTAAGCCTCCCTATCCCTACAATTCCCAGACCTGCTCTCACCAGCATGGGGCAAACAAATATAATGGGTATATGACACGAAACAAGTATTATTCATTAAACACAATAAATTAAAATATGCTCACAGAAACAATTACTTACTAAAAACTATCCCTATTTCCCTATACTCACTGCTACACCTTATTAATGAAACTCTTAATTAACACTACCCCATACCTGTCACTCCACACCTGACCTCTATACCAACGAGGCTGGGTGTCACCTCGGGGATTTAGCGGGTCACCTCACTCTCTCAGCTGACCTCCACAGGCTACCGCCAACTGCTAAGTTTCAAAATCGCCAAATATTATCCATTATCACCCTCAGTTTCTGGTGAACATTCACTGAACTTCACAGATCTCCCAAAATCACGAGAAGACATCGCCAGAGAATCACTATCTTCTAACCTGAAAACTTGCCAAATTGCAAATATTAAACACCTGGCAAAATCTCCCTCAATCTCCCTGAGTGGTAAAGAAAGACACGTGGGACTGAACAATGTTAATTAACACAATCTGAATTAAACATTGTTCAACACCGCTACTACCATTGTAACGTATCTGGAATTAAAACCATCGCCTAGTACCCCCCGTCCCTGTTGTGGTGCTGGTCCTCGTGTACTCTCCTCCCACCTTCTATTTAAGAGTGTTGCATACACAGGTCGTGAGAGTGTGCATGTGTGTATACACACCTACTTGTGCTTTGCGAAGATTGTCTTTTAGTTCTTAGGTCCCGCCTCCCAACTGTCAATCAAATGGTGTACAGGTTCTTGAACATGCTGGGCCCAATTTGATCAACATTTGAATCTGTGTATGGAATTTGGCTCCACCTCACCACTGCCTTATACAGCATGGCTCACCCAGCATGGCCACGCTGGGGCCATGATGGGTGAGAGTCTGGGTGTGGGTCTGAATGTGAGTCTGGGTGTGAGTCGAGGTGTGAGTCTGGGTGTGAGTCTGGGAGTGAGTCTGGATGTGAGTCTGGGTGTGAGTCTGGGTGTGAGTCTGGGTGTGAGTCGAGGTGTGAGTCTGGGTGAGAATGTGGGTGTGAGTTTGGGTGAGAGTCTGGGAGTGAGTCTGGGATAGAGTCTAGGTGTGAGTCTGGGTGAGAGTCTGGGTGTGAGTCTGGGTATTAGTTTGGGTGTGAGTCTGGGAGTGAGTCTGGGTGTGAGTCTGGGTGAGAATGTGGGTGTGAGTTTAGGTGAGAGTCTGGGAGTGAGTCTGGGTGAGAGTCTGGGTGAGAGTCTAGGGGTGAGTCGGGTGAGAGTCTGGGTGTGAGTCTGGGTGAGAGTCTAGGTGTGAGTTTGGGTGAGAGTCTGGGTGTGAGTCTGGGTGTGAGTTTGGGTGAGAGTCTGGGTGTGAGTCTGGGTGTGAATCTGGGTGTGAGTCTGGGTGAGAGTCTGGGTGTGAGTCGGGGATAAGATACAGCGACAGCATGCGGCCTTGACATCTGCGAGGCACTACACATCAGAAGTCAACACCAGCAATCTAACAGCCTCAATTAACGCACAACTATATCCTACCCACTTTCAAAGACTCCGCTCCAACAGTATAGCCACACGCAAGCATAATATGCGCCAATAGGCTCTCCTGCAGTACTTCCATCCTTCCCTTTAGCTATACCCCGACTCTTACCTCCGATTCTATACCCCGTTCTATACGCCCGTTCTGGCTTGTGTTGAAATATCTGTTTTCACCTCATCCAAATACTATTGTAACTATGTAACCTCACCCAAATGCAGGGTATATAAAATCGAAGATGTTTTAGCTTATCAGTTATAGTTGTGTGTGTGTTGACTAATACTAAAGCTTTGAAAATGTAATATAGTTTACGAAACGAGCTAAGTTGTCGCGTCAGATACGAAATCAAAATGATCTTTGCGGAGAATTGGTTTTTCATTGTACCGATCGCAATCAGTCAAAAAGCACATAAGGAAGATCGAGATAAATCTCGTGTTGAGAATTATAATCTTCACTTTTTCGGTCAAGTATTGTAAATAATAGTATTGTTCTAACAGGAAAGACTGCTACCAGCTAATATAATATAAATATATGGTATATTAGTATATATATTCATATTTATATATACTATATTATATATATATACTGACTATCATCTACTATATATATATATGTCTATCGGTATATATATATAGATTATATAGGATATATATAAATATTATTATAATATATATATATATATATATATATATTAATATATATATATAATATGATATATATATATATATATATATATATAATATATTATTTAAATATGACCGAATAAGTAAGATTAATATTCAACACGAATTTTCTCGATTTTCCTTATGTTTCTTTTTTATGGGACGGTAAGATGACAAAATCAATTCTCCAAAAATTCATTTTTATTCTAGTCTGACGCGTACACTTGAGCACGTTTCGTAAAACTATTAATTTTCAAAGACTTTAGTTTATCTATAAAAACTTATGCCTGAAAGCATGGCTCTTATACCTGCATTTGGGTGAGGTGATGTATAAAAGGGGGAAAAAAAACTACAACAAAACACAGAACATGGAATAATGGGATAGATTTCAGAAGTTGGGTGCAAATAGAACTGCAGAAGGCCTATTGGCCCATATTTCTGATGTTTCTATATTGAGCGGAGTCTTGAGTGGGTAGAATATGTTGTGCGTTTTGGCTGTTGATTGCTGGTGTTGACTTCTTGATGTGTAGTGCCTCGCAGATTGTCAAGGCCGCCTGCTGTCGCGTATCTATCATGATTTCTGTGTTGTTTGCTAAGATTTCTCTGGTGATGGTTTGGTTGGGAAGAGAATATATGTTCCTTAATGGAGCCCTGTTGCTTATGCATCGTTAAACGCCCTGGAAAGAGATGTATGTTGTCTTGCTATATACTGAGTTTTTTGAGGCTTACAGTCCCCAAGTGGGCATTTGAAGGCATAGACGACGTTTGTCTCTTTTAGAGCGTTATGCTCCGTGTCTGGAGAGTTTTCATGAGTAGGCCTGGCCGAACCTCATACTCTCTGACCAAATAAATTCCAAAGGGTAACGAAGGACACTACAGCCGAATTGAAAGCAAAGGTCAACAAGACCTGATTGAAACTGTGATGCCAAAGAAATCCGGATCCACATGCCAAAGATTATTGGGGAATGCAAACCCTGTATGCGTATGGAAATGTCAAGAATATAAGCCTGGAAACCCACTTCGGCCAATCATCAGCCAGATACCCGCACTCACACGTACAGACTGGCGAAACGACTCCAACGGCTACTGACTCTTATGTCCCTTGCCGCCTTCAGACCGAAATCCCCGAAGGAATTTCTGACTTACTGCGGGGAACCGGGCCACAGGGATAGAGCCTCGTTGGACGTAAATAACTGTTTACCAACGTACCTGTGGATGAAACAATCGGGATGATAATGGACCGATTGGTTATGTGATCCGGCCTGTACTCCTCTTGACATACCAGAAAATACCTGAGGAAACTACTCCAAGCTTGTACTAAGGAGGCACCTTCTTGAGCCCGGATGCAATGTATAAGCAAGTAGATGGGGTCGCAATGGTTCTTCCCCTAGGTGTCCTTGTTGCGAACTCTACATGGGTACTATCGAGAGAAAGTCTTAGTCGAGCTTGACTTGAACGGGCCATATACTGCAGGTATGTTGACGACATTTTTACAAGGTACCTGAGTCAGCACCTGCAGGAGCTGAAAGAAGGCGTTTGAGCAGAAATCTGTGTTGCCATTTCACTTACGAGATGGAGAAGGATGGGAAGCTGCCCTTCTAGATTAACAGTCATGGAAAGGAGCGGAGGTTTTCCACACGCCAGTCCTACACTAAGGAAAACAAACATAGGAATGTGCCTAATGCCAACCGTGACTGCCCAGACAGGTACAAGAGGGAGTGTGTGTTAACGCTTATGTCGACCGTGCTCTCAGCCACAGCTCAGAGGGAGGCAAGTCGACGAAGAACTCTGTAGGGTAAGACAGGTCCTAGTCAACAACGCTTCTCAATGGTCATTGAAGAATCATAAGAAGGAAATTGTGAAACGCCATGCAACCTCTGAAGAGACCAACTAATTAAACACCTATACCCCCTATTAGACTATTTTACAGGAACTTCTTCTCC
>WNGS01003388.1:4046274-4061635 GCA_020271785.1 Procambarus virginalis
ACAGCTCATAAAACGGAGGAAAGATATTGTTAATAGAAATGTTATCCCTACAGACAAAAATCAGAAGATACAACTAACGATTTACTATAAAACCAAAAAAACGGCCAGCCTACTCATGAGAAACTCTTCAGACACGGAGCAGAACGCTCTAAAAGAGACAAACGTCGTCTATGCCTTCAAATGCCCTCTGGGGACTGTAAGCCTAAAAAAACTCAGTATATAGGCAAGACAACAACATCTCTTTCCAGGCGTTTAACGATGCATAAGCAACAGGGCTCTGTTAAGGAACATATATTCTCTTCCACAACCAAACCATCACCAGAGAAATCTTAGCAAACAAGACAGAAATCATTGATAGATACAGCGACAGCAGGCGGCTTGACATCTGCGAGGCACTACACATCAAGAAGTCAACACCAGCAATCAACAGCCAATTAACGCACAACTATATTCTACACACTTCAAGACTCCGCTCCAATATAGAAACATCAAGAAATATGGGCCAATAGGCCTTCTGCAGTTCTATTTGTACCCAACTTCTGTAAATCTATACCCTATAATTCCATGCTCTGTGTTTTGTTGTAAGTTTGTTTTTCACCCCACTATTGTATTACATCACCTCACCCAAATGCAGGTATAAGAGCCAATGCTGTTTCAGGCATAAAGTTGTGTGTAGATAAACTAAAGTCTTTGAAAATGTAATAAGTTTTACGAAACGCGCTCAAGTGTCGCGTCAGACTAGAAAGAAAATGAATTTTGGAGAATTGATTTTTCATTTACCGTCACCAGTAAAATGAAACATAAGGAAAATCGAGAAAATCGTGTTAGAATTATTAATCTTACTTTTTCGGTCATATTTAATAATATATGTCTAAGGAAAGACTGCTACCAAAATTTACTAATATATATATATATATATATATATTATATATATATATATATATATATATATATATATATATATATATATATATATATATATATATATATGCATGTCTCATTGAATATGACAACATATTCCGTATTTACTATTTTCTGATTTAGGGCTTCTATCCCTCTTACTAATGCTCTTGCATCAGGGTTCAGCTGGAAGTGGAGTTCACCAAAAGTAATGTTGTTCTTTGGTGAAGAAAAGAATTGAATAACTGAAGAATACTTACACTTATTACAAAATCACTTATTACAGAATTACACTTATTACAATATCGCACAATCGCACAATCGCTGTAATTAACATAATTTTGTAATTAGTGTAATATATTCTTCAGTTATATATTCTTCAGTTCAGTTATATAATTCCTGATCTGCAACCGATTACTTGAAGAAACAAGCAAGCCAATTATATCAGAAAGAACTCCTCCCATGTAAGGTTCAAACCTTAGACTGACAGAAGCAATGAAAGCCTTTGACAAGTCCAGTACTCTGACCAAAGGTACCTATTTACTGGTAGATGAACTGGACATCAGGGTGAATGATACTCTGCCCATCTATCCGGGAAGAGTAGATGGGGAATTTCCCAAGTAGATGGGGAATTAAAGTTACATACGTTGTGTACAAGGCTCTGAAAGATTCCTCACGCAAGTTTCTGAGGCAGTTCTGATGTTAGCCAGCCTCGTTTACACCGTTGATCTTATTCTTTTGATGTGGGCTTCAGGATACAGGTTTGGCGTCATATCATCTCCAAGATCTTTCTCTCTGTCCGTTTCGTGAAGGACTTCATCTCCCATTCTGTATCCAGTGTCTGGCCTTCTATTTCCTCCCCCTGTGTGTGTACTCACCTAGTTGTGCTTGTGGGGATTCTCCCCATAAGCACGCTCTCAACCGTCAATCTACTAGTGAACAGATTTCTGAGCTTCTCAAGCTCCATCATATCTACATTTGAAACTGTGTATGGAGTTAACCTCCACCACATCACTTCCTAGTGCATTCCATTTACTAACTACTCTGACACTGAAAAAGTTCTTTCTAATGTCTCTGAGGAAGGAGTGTTAAAAACACTTTCTTGAAGGTTTTTTTAATGTCTTTCACTGTGACTACTATTTCATCCAGTATTTCTGTGAGGAAAGTCCACCGGTGGGAATTTACTTATTATATTTAATTATTTATTATTTATTGTTCATTAAATTAAATAAAAAAAATTATTTCTTCAAAAAACGGACTGTAGGAATTTAGTATTTATCCATCCGATAAACTTCCACTTCACACACTTGGGGGTTATAATTATTAAATTTGTTTATACCGTAATTAAACGGTTAGGTTATTACTAATATCACTAAACAATAATTAAACAGTAAGTGGGTTAAATTTAGTAATTCTTAGAATGAATAACTTATAGCCATCTTATCTGACTAGAAGACTTCGACAGTCAAGACGGAACAGGTGTTGAACACGTGAGTCAGTTCTGCTAGTTAATGGTGCCGTCTCTCTAGTGACACCGCCTCAACTTGAATGGCAATTCTTCAGTAACTGTGTAATCCCGACTCCAGCCTGCCGAAATCTCAACCCAATAAGTCTTAAATTGGTCAACAAAAAACAAAGGTATAGATGAATAATTAAGCACTTCCCTGTTGTTGTTTTGGTCGAAGTCGTTCGTTATATAGGCATTTATTAGTTCAAATACCAGCGGAGCACTTCGTGTGACACAGACAAAATTTACATGTGCTCGCTGGGAATTGTTGATCTGCAACCGGCTACTCCTCCCTCCTGCACCAGGGACGCCGCTCCCTTCTTCGTTTCTCATTATAATTGGAAGGAATTTATTCTAATTCATTTGATAACTGATAATACTGTTTAATTTAGTGAGGTGTATTGATTCGTTTCAGTCATGAGACTGTTGGATTGAGTATTGAATTAATACTGTTATTTGGGTGAAATTTATTTTCGGAGGACGTGGCAATATAATCTCGTTTTCTGGAGTGAATTGGTCATGTACGCACTCTCTGATGAGTAATTACATTTTTTAATAGATATTAATTAATACAAAACAGCACTAATATTATTTGGGCATATTATATTAAAGAATTCATATTGAATGTGGGAAACTTCCCAAGGTTTCCTCTGCCCTCATCACTCTGCTGTGGTTTTCATATTGGTCCCATTGTAACAATCTCCTGAAATCTTTTGTATAGTTCCTCACACACCTCCTTGTCATTTTCTGTAAGACTTCCCCCTTTCCTCTTTAGTCTTATCACATGACATGGTCTCTGACTTTTGCTTTCCTCTTCATAAGGTTACAAAAAAAGCTTTGGTTGGTGTTGCGGTCGTAGATTGGGTGGTATTATCGCTGACGGACCACCGAACCCACAACTCGATAGAGTGCTTATATTCCACTAGGAGATCACACAGGCGCTTCAGGCTCCAGGAGAGGGGCTCAACGTCACACGTTTAGGGGATGCGGCTCCAGCACTCAGCCTCGTTGTCACGTGCGCACACCCACTCGAGCCGCTGTGACTCCCCACTCTCTCCTTATGGGATATGACCTCCTCAATCCCCTTTGTCTTACTAGACTTCCGTCTTACCCTGTCCACAGCAGTGGTTCCTGTTTCTTGCTCTCTCTCTCTCCTTCTTTACTATTTCCTGGGAAGCCTCACTAGGACTAGTGCAAACACCAGCAAATTTGAATACATTTACTGGACGAAGTACATATACAATACACGCATATATATAATAATAATGAATCCTATACTCTATACTATTATAATCAGGTTGCACTCCAACACCATCAGAACTCTATCCTCAGCTTGCTAAGTGGTATCCTATCTCTTGGTATTACCTAATATTATCAACCTCCTCAAGTAGATTAAGTCTTACCATATAATGTTACACTACCAGCAGAGAATGTACACATATATATACCTATAAACATGTACAAGGCAAATTAGCATATGAATGCAATAACATACATATGTATCAGTATAATGATCCGTGCCACTCACGAATCAATCGATCATTCTATCAGTCTTAGAATACATATATATATATTATATATATATATATATATATATATATATATATATATATATATATATATATATATATATATATATATATATATATCTGTAGGTATTCCTGCCTACGTCTGTAACTCAAAACTTCAGTATAAACACTTTGTGGTACAAAAATGGCAAACGATCACTCACCTCTCACTGCATCTTTCACGCTAATGACAAACACTCTATCGCCTCCCTACAAGTGATCATTTAGAACTATTTCACTACCCTGATAACTTAGGTTCCTCAGGGCTTAACCACCAAGATCCTCTGCAGCTCCTCCAGGCTGCTACTATGAAGTTTCCTCGAACAAATATGGTGCTTCTTTACTCCTACTAGGGTCCTCCACAGCTCTCCTGGCTGCTGCACCATAAAGTTTCCTCGAACAACTGTGGTGCTTCACCACCTCTACAGAAGCACGTCACACTCCTCCTCACTGCTTCTCCTCACAGCTCGAGATCCTCTCCTCCACTGCCTTGGAGTCTCACCAACTACTCCTCCTGTGCTGGCTTCGAAGTCCTCAGCAACTTCTTCCCCAAAGACAAACCACAGATTTTCTGGTCGAGGGCGCTCCTCCTTCTGACAGCGTCTGACCAGGGCGCTTCCCACAGCACACAAAACTGTCACTGGGCGGCTTAAATACTCTCTCCTCGCAGTCCAGGACTTGAGACCACACGTCCTCAGCTCGACTCCACAGCTGGAACGTCTGTACACTTCTCTTCTCTTGGAGATAAAATCGCTAGGGGTCACCTTCTGACGGGAGCACAATGGAGCGCGTCTTCCCCCTACGATGTCTGGCCTCAAGTGAGGTCAAGGCCCTCCCAAGCGAGCCTCACGCCTCCAGCCACTTGTCCACATCTCCTAACCAGTCATTTATCTGTTTTCTTATTCATTGCCCATAATCTCAACTTGTTATTTAAATCGACCAAACTATCTTACCTAAGTATTATCGCCTCTATGATTCCTGGACCTTCTAGTTAGGTCGGGCTTGCTGAATAACTCTCAGGGGGGAGACTCGTTTCTCCTGCAGGCTGAGATCATAACAGTTGGTCCTTAGCTTTTGCTGCTATTTTATTTTCAAACTGTCTCAGCTTCCCTCCTGACTCTGGTGTAATCATTTGTCTCTCTTTAGTGTGTCTCCATTTTCCTCTGAGTCTAGTTCTCATTTTCCATTCTTTTTTGTTCTTGTCCTGTGCTTCACTGCACTGCCTATTAACCAGGTGGTTTACTTTGCCTTTTCATCCAACTCCTTCTTGAATGGGATGTACGCAATCTTGTTGATCAGTTTCATCTGACACTTTCACTTCCTCAAAGCTCCAGTGTAGTTCGGTCACTAGGGCTACACCACCTCCTTCCTTTTGATTGATGAAGATTAAGCCACCCAAGAGGTGGTACGGGCATGAATAGCCCGTAATCCTTCCTTTTCCACCCAATCTTTCCTTTATACCTGATAACTTCGTGGAAAGATTGCAATTTCAATAACACTCGTCTGTTTTGTTTCAGTTATTGTAATAATATGTGGTTGCTCTCCGATTATCTTTTCCTGTAACTACCCCTTATTTGTAATTCCACCTAAATTTAATGTACGTGACCTTAATGCTCCTCACCTCTACTGGGCTGCTTTGGTTTCTCCCAAGGTGGGAGAAACCAGTTCCATGGATAATTCTGATAGAGGAGCACACGTTTGTTGGTTTAGTCACTCCTGTCCACTATAGTCGTTTTGCATGTCTATAGGCTGGTTTGACACTTTAATATGTTGTATTGGGATTGCTGATGCCTAACATCACTGTTCCCGTGCTCTGCCTTCCTTTTTTGTCTGCCCGGCAAATGGTGATTTCTGGTCTTCTTGAGGCATTATCTCGTTTTGCTTCTCTTATTTTCTTTGCTTCCTCTCTACCCTCCTTTGACATGTCTTGGTTAATGTATACTATATAGTAAGTCCCTCTATTCCACAGTTTTGATTTTCCAGCTATTATATTTCACTTGTGCATTACTCTGAAAGATTACTTTTGCTGGTCGATTTCTATTTGGAACCGACCAAGCCAACATTAATGCGCAATTTCCTTTGGTACGTCTCGAGACTGTTTTCTTGAAGGATTCCTGAAATCTCTTTCTATTCACCTTCTTTTCTCCCTTGCCATGTGTCCTCCTCTAGGGGTCCAACTAATTACCCAAAAACTACCCAAATTTTCCCAAAGCTACCCAAAGCCTCCTGGCATTACGTAAGTAATGAAGAAATATGATATGCTGACTACAATGTTGGTTGTAAATGTAGAACATGAAAAAAATATTTTTACTCTGAAATAAAATTTTATTACAAAATTAGACATAATTATGAAGCAGGTGACGCCATAGGAAGTCGATGATTGAAGCGACAATGTTGTGCTTATATATTTATTTATTTATTAATATATGAACAAGAAGATACATTGGGTTTATGAGAGTACATGGCATTGAAGTTTTTACATTGTTGTAAAGCCACTAACACGCATAGCGTGTTGGACAGGTCCTACTTCTAACAAATATTTTAAGTAGGAAATTTGTAGCAAAATTGAAAAAAGTTAACAGGTATATTGTAAGAAAATAAAAGAAAATTAGTAGATGCATTAGAGTAAAATTTGAGGATTATCAACAGGTACAATGAAATATAATTTGAGGATTATTTCTATGTACATTGAAGTAAAATTTGCGTTAACATGACCACCATGATATAAGATGATGGCATTTATTACAACGGTGAAGTTATATCTCTTAGGCACATATTTTGAGGAAGCTCAAGGTACAGTGCGAGTTTGAAGCATAAGGTAGAAAATTATGAGGATGAAATTAGGTACTTTTTGGTTTTACTTTTAAATAAGGCGAAAGTTGGACAGTTTTTGTATTTGTGGAAGTGAGGTCCATAGACTTATAGTAGTAGGCATCCTTCAGTCTAAAGACTATGAAGTTGTGCCCTGACAGGGCGCAAAACCTGGGTAGGTAGATATGGAGGAGAAGCTGTTACCCATGCAGCAGATCCCCCCTCTCCACGTTGCTGAAATTATCCAATAGAAAGGCAAATGTCAATACACATGGTTCCAGCAATGTCGCAGGAGCTGCCAGAACGAGGTCGACGTCAACAACGAACTGCCTTAGGGGCTCCAACTCCGGATTTTTCCTCGAGGTTGACTCCTGAAGCCTTTCCCAAAAAAGGGGTATGGATGCAAGGCAGCGGAGGTTTAAAATCAGGGTTTTTCCTTCCCCTAGATGGACTGCTTTCCCAGGCTATCGAGTCCCATCTACCCTGAGCAGCTGGTTTTAAGGCGCCAGAGGCACGCCTCGCCCCTTCTCCTGTCGGTAAAACCGGTTCCGCCGGACTTAAAGACTAAGCCACCCATGCAGGCCAGGAGTTGGACTTGGTTGTCAGAGGCTATTGGAGACGCATGCCGTATAGGAGCATTTTATAGGTCATGGGAGCTCGTCTCCCATTACAACCCCCTGGCTATGACAACCCCTTGGACTAGGTGCCTTTATTTGCATAAATTTTACAGAGATTTAGTTCGACTCTGGGATATGAAAGATATATTTATTTCTGGTGTGATGACTATGGGTTCTATTACATTTGTCAAGGATGAGTTTCAGATCAGGATTTGCAGCCAGGAACTAGGTTTTGTACATGTAAATGGCACAGGAGAATGTGTGTGGAGTGAGTTTATGTTTAGCATGTTTAGGGATTTAAAAAGGTGGGGGGATGTGTGTAGTCAGAAAACAGAGTTTGTTTTTGTTCTGATAGCAGATTTTTGCTGGGTGATGATGGGCTTGAGATAGTTTGCAGCCGTTGAACCCCATGCACAGATTCCGTAAATAAGATAGGGATAGAGTAGTGTGTATGATAATGAGAGGAGAGCAGAGTTTGGAACATAATATCTGATTTTAAAAAGTATACCAACCGTTTTGAGACTTATTTCTTATGTGTTGTATGTGGGTGTTGAAGTTTAGTCTCTTGTCTATGTATAGGTCAAGTAACTTGCCATCATTTTTATTGCTGATGTTTACATTGTCGAACTGAAGCTGAATTGAATTAGTTGAGTGGCTTCCCAATAAAATGAAGTAGGTCTTTTTTATGTTTAGTATGAGTTTGTTGGTTGGCATCCATGAGTGGACTTTTTTAAATTAGTTATTTACAACTTGATTTAGTGTGTATGGGTTAGGGTCTGATTAGATGATGGTGATATCGTCAGCAAATAGTATAGGTTAAAATATGTTAGAGACATTTTGCAGATAATTGATGTATAAGAAATTGGAGAGTTCCTAGGATGCTGCCCTGTGGCACTCCTATGGTTACTGGCAGAATGGAGGAGGTTATATCATTGATGGCTAAATATTGGTGTCTGTCACTTAGATAGGATCGAATATAGTTCAGGGATTCCATAATGGTGAAGTTTAAGTTAAAAATAGTTATAGTTAACAGTATCAAAGGCCTTTCTCAGGTCAATGAAGAGTCAACTTAGGAACTCATTTTTGTAAAGGGATGTGTAAATTATATCAAGCAGACTAATAATTGGGTAAGAGTAGACCTGTTTATAAATAATTTTCCAAATTTGTTTCATAAAATACATAGATTTGATATTGGTCTGAAATTGTTTATGTCTGCTGTATCGCCTCCTTTATAGACTGGCGTTACTCGTGCCTTTTTAAGGATAACAGGAAAAGTATGACACTAGAGATTTGTTAAATAGCAGAGCTCTGGGTGTTGCACGGACATGGGAAGCATTTTTGTAAAC
Source organism: Procambarus virginalis (assembly GCA_020271785.1). Classification (NCBI taxonomy): domain Eukaryota; kingdom Metazoa; phylum Arthropoda; class Malacostraca; order Decapoda; family Cambaridae; genus Procambarus; species Procambarus virginalis. The sequence goes on from WNGS01003388.1 coordinate 4,055,024, forward strand.
CATAGATGGAATTTCACTAATGTTCCTGGCCTTGGTTTTTAGTGAGTGAATGATAGACATAACATCTGTCGGTCTGACTGGTAAAAGGAGAAGAGAGTTTGGATAGCTGCCTGTAAGATATATAGAAACATGTGTCTGGGTCTGAGGGATTTTTCTGGCAAGGTTAGTATCAACTGATGAAAAGAACCTATTAAATTCTGTTGCCGTTTCTCACACCCCAGAAGTGACTCGAACCCATAATGCCAGGAGCAACGCAACTGGTGTGTACAGGACACCTTAATCCACTCGACCATTACGACCGGACATAAGGAGGTGATAGCCAAACATAAGTTGGATATAGTCCTGGGGACCATTCAGGCTTCTTCGCATTTGTGTTCTTCACGTGTGCCCCAAAGAATGAGGCGATTTCAAAAAATACTATGCCCAAGATTACCCTCCGAGTGCCGGCGGGGGAGGTTCAAACAGCTTCGGCTATCACCTCCTTATGTCCGGTCGTCATGGTTGATTGGATTAAGGTGTCCTGTACACACCAGTTGCGTTGCTCCTGGCAGTATGGGTATATATATATATATATATATATATATATATATATATATATATATATATATATATATACATATATATATATATATATATATATATATATATATATATATATATATATATATATATATATATATATATGTTGTACCTAGTAGCCAGAACGTCGTACTTGGCCTACTATGCAAGGCCCGATTTGCCTAATAAGCCAAGTTTTCCTGAAATTATATATTTTTCCAAATTTTTTCTTATGAAATGATAAATCTATCCATTTCATTATGTATAAGTTTATTTGTTTAAATTTGAGTTAAAACTAACGTAGATATATGACCGAACCTAACCAACCCTACCTACCCTTTCCAGCCTATCTTAACCTAACCTAAACTAACACAACTACGCCAATTAATTATGTTCTTAATATAAAACAATAATAATAATTCAAATAAACTATTTGGAAAAAAATTATTGAAAATAAAGAAAATCACTCGGCCTATTAGGCAAATCGGGCATTGCATAGTAGGCCAAGAAGTACATTCTGGCTACTAGGTACGACATATATATATATATATATATATATATATATATATATATATATATATATATATATATATATATATATATATATATATATTGTGACGATAATCTCTTTCAAGAGAGATTGAGCCTGCTCTTTCCTATCCAAGTTACGTTATTATTACAAGTGAAAGATGCTACATTAAAGATACTCCACCAGTAGCACAAAACGTTTTGACCAGGAAGCAAAACGTACCCTGCAAACCCCCCTTCACCCCCTTCACGCCGGCTCACCACCCGTCTTCAATGAGCTAACGACCCATTCTCCGCCTGCCTGCTCCTGATTGGCTCGTGTCGCCAGCAGCACACCTGCACCTGCACTCACTTCATCTAGCCGAGTCGACGTCTGGGCTAGCTCCAGCCGTCATCTTCAGAATATTCTTTGTGCTCTTAGAGTTGACATCTCTCTCTGGTATACTAAGCTCTCTGGCTGTCGTATACTAAGGGAGGTAGCAGCTATAGCCAATATTCTCAGCACCTGATTGTTATTGCATTGTAAATTATTTTATTGTAGAGTAAATTTCAGCCCTAGTATTTAGTTATGTTTTCTTGTGTTTTGACTTGTTTTAAAATTTCACTTAAGCCAAGGGATTGTCTTTGTTCATATTTTGTTTTCTAAATTATTAAAGTTTCATTGTTTATACTTTGTGTTTTGCGTGTCTTCCCTTACCTTACCACAGACAAACAGGCAAGCAGTCTCTTTTTTTGTAAGTGTGACCAGGCATTGACACCTGCCATTGGAGGACTGCCGAACATCAACACTCCAACACTTTACTGTCACATTTCATGGGGGCCTGTCCTACGAGCTTCACTCAAGTACTGGTACCAGAACGTCAATTTGTGGTAAGCGTACTTGGCTTTGATACACTTGCTTTTCAATATTTTCAATATTCAATTTTCTTATTCATATGGTGCTGTGTGTATTGTGCATTCCGGGAGTAGCATATGGTGAGTGTGAGACAACTTTGGATTACGTGGTGACTGTAGTCATTCTCTTAATTGGTCATCTCTCCCTCCGTGTTATACCCGTGTTTACCACCTTTTTGTCCCTAGGATATTTCTCATTTTCAGCAGATCATCATTTTGGGTACCCTGGTACTTTGGTTTGTCTTCGGGTCAAAAGCACCCAATCTTCTGTAATCCGACTCTAGGAGGATAAAGAGGGCCATAGTTCCTCTAGCACGAACTTTATTGCCGAGTTGGGACCTCAGCAACAGTTCTCGTCACCAGTTGACACTCGCACCCCTACACGTCGGTCAGAGATGATGATATTTACTTAGGTTGGGAATTAGCTTTCTTTTTTCAGAGCACAAAGTTCGCTAATTCTGTAAGTATCATATTACATTCAGTGGGAAAAACTTGCTTATGTCCTATAGAGACTCGGCAAGGTATGCCTACATTCTTGAACTACCTAATTCACTTTTGGAGCAATTAAATGTTTCATTTGTTTTAGAAACTCAGTTTCGCTTACTTAGTAGGATTTTCTTGCCCTTATTCTCTTACATTGAGTACCGGGTACAAGATTTCCTGCGATCTTGATTTATTAATCATTTACCATCTTGAAATTAATATTAATTGTTAACGATTTCACAGGATAGGTACCAGTTGCCACGTTGTCCTGTTTCTGACATTCACCATATCACAACATTATATTCGTTGTACATTTATTTGCTAATTTTCACCATGTTTCGTCTCCAAGCTTTCCGTACAAATCCAGCAGGTGAAATAGGGAACTTAAGTCGTGCCAAGAGGACCGAATTACAAGCTCTTGCACGCGAGTATCAACTAGATGTTCCCCATGGAGCCAACAAAAATGACATACACAACATACTCTTGATCACTTCTTAGATGAAGGACAATTGACCATGAACTCACGAAACTTATTCTATTGCAGATAAACAAGATTTGGCCACTATGAAACTCAAACTCGAACTTGCCAAGATCGAGCGGGAGCAACAAAAGGAAGCAGCTGCCATCAAAGAGAGCAGGAACGTGAGGCGGCCCTGGCAAAGGAAGCTCTCCAGCTCAAGAAAGAAGAGGCCGCCTCAAGGAACGAGAGGCCGCCATGAGGAAAGAAGAACAGGAAGAGAGGCCGCCATGAAGAAGGAAGAGCAAGAACGTAAGATGGCCCTATTCAGAGAGCGTGAGCAGTACAGCTTGAAGCAAAACAACGTCACCTGGAGATGCAACGCGAGCATGACAAACAGCAAGCGGCTATGGCTATAGAATGTCGTCAAAAAGAACTCACGTTGGAAACTACACACCACACTCAACGCCAGCAAGCTACCGCCAGTCTTCCAGTAAGTTTCAATGTCTCCCATGCAAGTAAGTTAATGCCACCGTTCGTAGAGACAGAGATTGACGTCTTTTTTACCACCTTTGAGACCCTAGCTAATCAACTTAGCTGGCCTGCCGACCAATGGGCTACCCTTCTCAGAGTACATCTCACAGGTAGAGCTGCAGTCACCCTCAGTACTTTGGCATCTGAGAATGACTACCAGACCCTGAAGCAAGCAGTGTTGGACGCCTACCTTCTCTCCACCGAAAGCTACCGACGAAAATTCCGTGATTATCTTAAGGCAAGTACCACCACCTTTCTAGAATTTGCCAATACCAAAAGGAGATATTTTATGAAATGGCTGGAAGCAGCACATGTCTCTACCTTTGCAGAACTCGTCAACCTCATGCTAGTTGAAGAATTCTTGAGGCGTGTACCTCCTCCCGTCCGTTTATATTTAGCAGATAAAGAAGAGACCGACTACATAAAATGTGCGAAGTCGGCTGACACTTACAGCCTCATCCACCGGCTGACACCAGAACCACCTACCAGTAAGAAGTCTTGGTACAGTTACGAGAAAGTGAGTACAGATCAAGCTAGCTCGCAATTGTACTGTAAGTATTGTAGACTCTATGGACATACCATAGATAAATGTGGTAAGTCTCAATACAAAGGTAATACTGAATCCACTAAACCCAAACAGACTCCTCCTAAGTCCGGTAAGCCTGTGATGAATGTTGGTGTTCATGTTAATGATCTTTCTCTCTTCAGTAAACACCTGTATCCTGGAACTGTCTCTACCAACGGTTCAGATTCAGAGGGACGTTTCAAACTGAAGATCTTGAGGGACACAGCGGCTCTTCAATCCATAATCTTGAAATCAGCTGTGCCCAATATCGCCTACACCGGGGAAACCGTCTTCATCACTGACCTCACTGCTACTACTCCTTATCCACTCGCCAGAGTCCACCTGGATTGTCCCTTCGTGACCGGTGAAGTCCAAGTCGCCATCAGGGAAAAGCCTTTTCCCATGCCTGGAGTGCAACTTCTCCTGGGCAACGACTTGGCAGAAGACCTGCAACCGACCAACCTGATCGTCATGGACAAACCCCAGGTGTGTACCTCTGTAATGGATAATCCCATCTTTGAGTATGTTCCAGCAAAGGTTCAAGAGAGTGATGAAGTTTCTCCTCCGGTTTTGGTGACCACCCGTGCACAAGCTGCACGACCACAACCAGCTGACTCTACTGCTACCGCTGTCCCTCAAGACCCTCTGAAACTACCCCGAAATCTTACCACGTTGGAGTTCCGTAAGTTACAGAGGGAAGATCTTACCTTAACACCATTATTCTTCCAGGCTGAGACTCAACCTGACAGTATCCCTGGGTTCTTCCTAGAGAACGAGTTGCTCTACCGCAGATACAGACCCAGTAAACTGAAGGAGGATGACGATTGGGCCAATGTCGAACAACTAGTGATTTCCACCAGCCTGCGGCCCACTATTCTACACCTGGCCCACGGAGCACTTTCACACTACGGTTTTAACAAAACCTACCACGGAATCCGACAAGACTACTACTGGCCAGGTATGGTTAACGTAAAACGTCAAACAGTGTCATACATGTCAGATGGCAGGTAAACCGAACATCTCTATCCCCAGAGCACCACTGACACCCATCCAGGTGCCTGCGGAACCTTTCCACAGACTTATTATAGACTGTGTTGGTCCTTTACCTCGGACCAGTTCTGGCAACGCCTATATACTAACCATCCTGTGTCCTACCACCAGATTCCCCATAGCAGTTCCAGTAAAGAACATTACGGCTGCTACTGTGGTGAAACACTTACTGAAGATCTTCACCCAGTATGGATTTCCAAGGGAGGTTCAGAGTGACTGTGGCACCAACTTCACCAGTGATCTCTTCAAGCGAACACTGGAAGAGTTCAACATCACACAGGTACTGTCCAGCCCTATCATCCTGCTTCACAGGGTTCTCTTGAGCGTAGTCATCAGACTATTAAAGCACTCCTAAAGAAATTTTGCAATGAGACCTCTAAGGATTGGGATAAACAACTTGACCTCATAATGTGTATTTTCAGAAGTCTTCCCAATGAGTCTCTAGGAGTATCTCCTTATGAGATGCTCTACGGACGTAAGTGCCGTACTCCTCTCAAAGCTTTCAAAGACTCTCTACGTGATGCCACCTTCAGTGAGCATCAGAATGTGCCCCAGTTTCTTCAAAACCTACAACACATTCTAGAGAGGGTACATAACTTTGCTAAGGACAATCTATTGAAAGCCCAAGAGAGGATGAAGACTCATTACGACCAGAACAGCAAAGTAAGGAAATTTAAACCGGGAGACTTCGTGTTGGCCTATTTCCTATCCCAGGTTCTCCCTTGCAAAACAGGTTTTCAGGACCCTACCGCATCAAGGAGTGCAGAAACAACCACAACTACGTTCTAGAGACTCCAGATAGGCGGCGGAAGACCCAGTTGTGCCACGTCAACCTCCTGAAGCTATATAACGGTACTCCTCCCACTGTGTTAGTAACATATTCTACCTTAAAGGTCCATACCTCCACAGTGAGACCTTCCCTGCTTCTCCTCCCGAAAGCACTGACACTGAGTCAGCGCTTTCCAACTCGGAAATCCTAACTGATCTTCATAATTATTTTCAGGACAATAATGGTGCTCCTTTACCATGTTCTAATCCCATTCTCGCCTCGCCAGATATCACAAGCCTTTCCTCCTGCATGTCGACACCAATGGTACCGGCATCGGGGGCATCCTGATGCAACAACGAGGCAAGGAGGTTCTACCACACCAGAAAAATTACAGCACTATCGAGAAGGAGCTACTCTCCATCGTCCTGAATTTGCAGCACTTTGCACCATACCTACAAGGTGCTCGGTCTACCACCATCTACTCGGACCACAATCCTCTACGTCTTGCATCAAGCCCAATTCAATAATCAAACGTCTTCTTCGATGGGCTTTATATCTACAAGAATTAAACCTGGAGATCTTCTACATCAAGGGTTCTGACAAACATTATAGCCGACGCACTCTCCAGAGTTCATGAGGTAGAGGCAGCTCCACCTACCCACTCTACCATCTAAAAGACGTAACTTCTTCCGGAACTGCAGGCTTCAGGGGAGAGTGTGACGATAATCCTTTTCAAGAGAGATTGAACCTGCTCTTCCCTATCCAAGTTACGTT
>WNGS01003388.1:4115390-4137698 GCA_020271785.1 Procambarus virginalis
ATCATATTCTGTCTCAACTTCATTTTTTGGCCTTCTTGGGAAATCCCTCTCTTCTCTCCAGACGCTTCACTCTCGTCGTTCCTTCGTGTGCGGCTTGGTACTGCTTACTCTGCCCCTTTTCGGCAGTTATGAAGGGTGTACCCCAGGGTAGTGTTCTGAGCACTACTCTTTTCTAGTTGCCCTCAACGGTCTTCTTTCCTCTTTCTTCTGGCGTCTTCTCTGCTCTCTATGTTGATGATCTTACCTTTGCTGTCGGGGTGATGATTCACCTCTCCTTCAACGGCGGCTTCAACTTGCGATGATGCCGTGTCGTCTTGGGCCACCGATCATGGCTTCAGTTCTCTGCATCTAAGACTTGTGCTATGACTTTTACTCGGAAGCATGTCGTTCTTCGTCCCTCTTTGTCGCTTTATGGTCATCCCATTGTGTACAGGGATTGCAAAGCTCTTGGGGTTAGTCTTTGACACTCGTTTGTCTTGGTCAGCCCATATCTCTTACCTCCGAGTTGAATGCTCTCAAGGCCCTTAACCTACTTAAGGTTTTGTCCCATACTTCTTGGGGAGCGGATAGGCGCACGCTCCTTCTTTGCACTCCTCTCTCGTCCTGTCTAATCTCGATTATGGTTCCCCTGCTTACTCTTCTGCTTCTCCTTCTACTCTTCGCCGTCTTGATGCTTTGCACCATACTGGGTTGCGTCTCAGCTCTGGTGCCTTTCGTTCGACTCCCGCCCTCAGTTTGTATGTTGACACTGCCTTCTCTTTCTTCAGGACCGCCGTGATCGCTACTGTCTTTGCTATCTTGCGCGGTCCTTACAACATCCTTCCTCTCGCCTCTGTCGTGCTTTGACTTTCCTCCTCCTGTAGCTCCTGTTCCTCTTCATCGTCTCCCACTTTCTGTCCAGTTATCTCGCTTACAGGATTCTTTTTCTGTTCATATTTCTAATGTTTCTCCTCACATTGTTCCTTCCTTGCCTCAGTGGAGAGTCCCCCTTCCCAAGTTTTGTACGTCCTTGACTTGTATTACTAAAGCCTTTACCCCTCCTAAAATTCTGAAAAGCCTCTTCCTTGAGCACTTCTCTTCGCACTCCCACTCTATTTCCATCTTCACCGATGGGTATAAGTCTGCGGACGGTGTGGGCTACTCTGTTGTTTTTCCTGACCGTACTTATATGAGTCGCCTCCCTTCGGAGGCTAGCGTCTTTATGGCGGAATGTTATGCTATTCTCCATGCTCTCCGTCTCTTGCTTTCTCATTTTCATTCCTCCTTTGTGGTTGTAGTTGACTCTCGTAGTGCTCTCATGGCTCTTGGGTCCTTTAATCCTGTCCATCCGGTGGTCATCGTGATTCAACATTGGCTGTTCCTTATTTCTAGTAAATTTAAATCAGTAGAGTTTTGCTGGGTTCCCAGCCACATTGGTGTTTCTTTCAATGAGCGTGCGGATGCTGCTGCTAAGGACGCTATCCGTTCTTGTCCCATCTCCCGTAAAGGTATTCCTTATTCCAACTTTTATCCTGTTATTCATTCCTCCATCCTTGCCCGTTGGCAGGGTTGTTGGTTCTCTGTGGTTAGCAGCAAGCTGCGTACTCTCAAACTTAGTGTGTCCCCGTAGCCTTCCTCCTACCACCGTAACCAGTGGTGGGAGACTGCTTTGGCTTGGCTGCGGTTTGGCCATACTCACTTAACCCACGGTCACTTAATGGAGCGCCGCCCTGCTCCTTATTGTCCGAGTTGCGTTGTCCCTCTTACAGTTGTGCATATCCTTGTTGAATGTCCTGACTTCCAGGACGAGCTTGTGTCTTGCTTTCCGACCGTCCCTCGCGGTCACTTGTCCCTCGATAGAATTCTAGGTGAATCGGATACTTTTGATATTGTTCGCCTTATGCGTTTTTGTTCTCGTATTGGCATTCTTGGTGATATTTAGCGCGCCCTCTGATTATTTCGCACTTTGATGGTGCTACATAGCCATCCCGGTTTGGTGCCTCTCTTTGATAATTACCTTACCTTACCCACCTCCTCTCCCTTGTCATCAACCACCACCCACTTTCTTTCCATTTCATCTATCACCACCACCCACTTCCACTCCCTTGTCATCTAAAAACACTAACCTTCTCTCCATTTTTATCAACCAACGCTCTCTCCCTTCTCTCTTGTCATCTAAAACCCCCACCTCCTCTTCCTTTTCATCTACCAACACCTACTCCTTCTCATTTTTCGACTACCAAAACACATCTTCTCTCTTTATTCATCTACCAACACCGACCGCCTCTTTCGTTTCAACCACCAACACCAACCCTCTCTCCCTTGATATCTACCAACACCCACCGTCTCTATCTTGTCATCTAACAACACGTACCTCCTCTCACTCTTCATCTACTGAAACCAAGCTCCTTTCCCTAGTCATCTACCAACGCCCACCTCCTCTCCCTTGTCATTTACTATCTCCCAACTCCTCTTATTTGACGTCAACCAACAACAACTCCTTCTAACTTGGCATCTACCAACAGCAACATTCTCTCCCATGTAATCTAACAACGCCAACTCTACCTTTTCATCAATCAACATCCACCTCCTTTCCATTGCCATCTACCAACACCCACCTCCTCTCCCTCTTCATCTACCAACACACTGTCACGGGGGGGTGGGGGTGTTAGGTCTCCACTAGCAAGGGGCCTGCTAGGGGCTCAGAAGACAGAATACTTAGTCTCTCCGATTCACGTGACTCACTAGAGTCATTTGGTCCCACAGAAGACGACCAGTAATACCCACCACTGCAGGTCTTTGCTCCCACAACTAGGGGGGGGAGTGCCCCTAATTCACCATGGGAGCCCTTCAGTCTACCACAGGGAAACTTCTGTTAACAATTCCGGCCTAGACCCACGGAGGAATAAAGGAAGACCTAGGCTTACCTTTAAAGAATATCTTACCCAGCAGTGCAGTTCAGTGGGTGTACTCTATATTTTCTGTTGCCAAAGCGTTGCCACTATTTCAGCATTGATATTAGACCGACAGTCCAAGGCGCACTTTAATAAAAGTCTGTGCTGCTTTACCACTCTTCAGCCACTAAGAACTTCTGTAAAAAATGTAATGTTCACTAGGTGAGACTATGGTATCCCTCGTGTACGCTCACTGAGATCACTATGGAGGCGCACTTAATTAAATACAATGATAAAATATGTGGTATTTACTAACATAAGCTACATGATCCCATATACAAGTAATAATAATACTACAGTGATGGAAATAAAGAATAAACTATCTGGAGATTGTTGGCAACTCTTCTCTCATGACCTCCGACAACTCCATCAGCTGGGCTTATTTAAAAGGGGTCTCACAAGGCTGTATTAACAGTTACGGGCTATTCATGCCCGTGCCACCTTTTGGGTGGCTTAATGTTCATCAATCAATCTCTCACAGATTATAGGCTATTCATGCCTGTGCCACCTCTTGGGTGGCTCAATCTTTATCAATCAATCAATCTCTCACAGAGGGGGTCACTTCATCAAAGACTGCCACCACCTCTCGACCTGCTGCGTCGTCCACACATTACTGTCCTCTTCAACAGTTCTGGACACCAATGCCTTACAGCATATCCTAATACTAATATATCACTGTTATATGGAACCATGCACATATAAATATCGTGGTCTATCTAGCCTACTCAACAAAGGGGTAATGGAAGGGAAATTTATCTATCTTTACATTCCTGGTTCACGACGCCTGTTCCTCGATGGTGTGAGGATCCCACGCTTCCTGAGTCGGTCCTTCATGATCCAGGAACGTGCCACAATTCCTCAGGTGTCGTGAAGCCATCGCGTCGTCGCCGAACAACTCCAAGAGTTTCAGATATTCCAATCTTAGCTCATCCAGTGGTCACTGAGCTAATCACTGTATACACACACTGGTTCCTTGCACAAGGCATTGTTCCTTGTCTTAGGATCGGTGTCGTCCCTCCAGCGTTCTCAGTGAATGTGACCCGATCACAGCAGGCCTGCCCACCATACCATCTAGGCCCTTGAGCGTCAGACGGCGCCCTTCAGCGTCGTCGCCGATCAATTCCTCAAGTTTTGGCACTTCTCTGCCCAAAAACTTGGTTTCTTCTTGCTTCCCAGAAGCACAGGATCTTCAATAACAATGGTGGGCAGCGATGGTTAGCTATAATCCACTGAGAAAGACATGCAGAGTCTCAAATCCTCGAGAGCTGATCGTGGCACGTCCTCCCGCCTCCACAGTCAGATTAACTCTGACGCACATCCGCTGGCAACGCCAGGGGCACTCAGTGATATCACTGCGGGCTCTGATTGGTCGCCTGTGGAACGTGACCTAAGTCAGTCAATCCACAGATGGCTGGCGTCGTCCTCAAAATGGTGGATCTGCAGGTAGGGGGGGAACCATTTTGTTTATATCAAGGGCGCCACTTCCCGCTTTACCTACAAACATAAAAATGCAAATTTCTCCCTTAATAGACGGCCGAGCTGGTCGCCACATATATCAACTGACTCCCTTCATCTCAGAGAATCAGCAGGGGAAGCTAATATGACTCTTAAAGCCGAATTTGGAGAGAAATAGAAGGGGCTCCATAACAATGAACACCTCCTCCTCTCCCTTTTCATCTACCAACACACACCTCTCCATATACATCTACCAACACCCACCCCTCGCCCTTGTCATCTACAAACACCCACCTCCATCCCTTGTCATCTACCAACACAACTCCTTAACAAGGGACAGGGAGTTGGTGCTGGTAGATTATAAGGGAGAGGAGGTGGGTGTTGGTTGATGACAAGGGAGTTGAGGTGGGAGTTTGTAGATGACAAGGGAAAATTGTGGGAGTTGGTACATGATTAGGACTAGGAGGTAGATGGCAAGGGAGAGGATGTGGGTGTTGGTAGATGACCAGGGAGACGGGGTGGTTTTTGGTATATAAAACTGAAGAGACGTTGTGTGTTGGTAGATGACAAAGGAGGGGAAGTGGGTGCTGAGAGATGACAAGGAAGAGAAGATGGGTGTTGGTAGTTGACAAGGAATAGTAGGTGGGTGTTAGTAGATGACATGGGAAACGAGGTTGGAGTTGGTAGATGACAAGGGAGAAGGGGTGGTTGCTGATAGATGATAAAGGGGAGGAGGTGTATGTAGGTAGATGATAAGGACTAGGAGGTGAGTGTTAGTGGATGACAAGAGAGAGAGGTGTGTGTTGGAAGATGACGAGGAAGAGTTAGTGGGTTGTTAAGAACCTTACCTCCTGTGGAGGTTAGTTTCACGTATAAAATGTTGGTGGACATAGTGGAGAAATTTTCATAGGAAAATATCTACAGCTGATGTCAGGGAGGCCGCGAGTTATTAGTAATACTCCGCCCAGCAAAGTAGTACCTTCTCAGCTGGAGATTGTCAGGAATAATGTGAAATGGAATAGCCTAACTATGTGAGGGAAAAATGGACTCAATCTAAAAGCATGCATGGGGAATATGGTAAATAACGTCAATAAAGATTACGGGCTATTCATGCCCGTGCCACCTCTTGGGTGGCTTAATCCTTATCAATCAAATCAGTCAATAAAGAGTTTGATTGCAAATGTAAAGCATAGAGTATTAAGGGTCGATGACGCAAGAGAGGTGGACGCCATCTTGACTTGAGGGGAGGTGTATCGCTGCCGACCAGGTCCTGCTATTTCAGGGGTTTTCTCCGGCCGTATAGTCAGATAAGCATATATTTGTATCTAAACAGGGTTGCAAGATATTGTAGAGTAGTTATGCAGACTTTGGAGATGTTTGTAAGAGAGAGTCCAGGTTTCCTAGAGGTGTAAATATATGTGTCTCTGGGTTGATAGCTGTGGTGGCTGTGTACGGTTCCAGGTTGGGACGTGAACCTTAGGGTATCTAGAGCCCGCTAGAGACTTTTCAATAATACTAAATGACCATGTATTGTAAGGATATCACCTTATTGAATATGTTTGTGTGTCTTTGCATATAAATTTGTGTCTATGTACTAGGCTGTTTTTCCTTACTTCTTGATTTGCTCTAGGGTCAAGTACAATCATCTATTCCTCGAGACAACATTTAAAGGTCCACCACCACTAAATTCTTAACAGGCCTCTGAGACACAGCTATGATAAAAGTCTCTGAGACACGCCCCGTGACAACAATTGGGTAGCCTGTCCGGGAGCACCTCACTTATTGAGTAGCCCGATCGAAAGCCTAATAAAAATAGATAGTCAGTAGGTGTAACCTGACATAAAAATTGTGTAGCTTATTTATTAACTTTAACTTGTGTAGAAATTTAGAATATTTTTGATATTGGTATAATATGAATATGTACTTTATTACTTATGTATGTACATTTTATTAATCTCTATGAAAAGTGTTTTAAGAAATTTTTGTATGTTCTCGAGTGCAAAAAAATTACCAGTTGTCAGGGCAGTCAAGTGAACTAAGTACTGTCCTTATCAGTGTTCAAAACAAATTCTCAGCCTAAAAAAAGAAAGGTGGTGCAGAAGCATAAACTTTGTGTTGGAGTCTGCTGCATCTTAGCACACTAAAATGGATTTTGTAGCACAACAAATTGTCCACAATCCTAGTGTTGAGGATTTGAAAGCGACAAAAAAGTCTATCCTGGTGGCTGTTGGCAAGCACTATGGACTATTATTGCTCATGGGACTTGTAATGGTTGTAGTAAGAGAAACGATCTTCGTCCACATGGTTTTATTCTCCGCCAGTAACAACAACAAACAATTATCAGGTACATGAAATATTATTAACAAGATCAAAAACAAAAGAGCATCTGCTCCAAACATGCTACCTCCAACACCTGTAGTACTCAATCCCAACATTCCTCCCCTTTTAAATAAACTCTATCCCTACAGGTTAAGTCTATCAGGCGGTCGTATGACTCGTCCTGATTTTCTCAACTGGGAGTCCTGACCTGTTACTTCTGGGAAACATTCTTCTGAATTACTCCTTGTAGAGTCCCTAGGGTTAACTGTATCCCCATTACTCTCTGCTGCCCCTTGCTCTGCCTCCCGGTCTCCTGCAGGTGCTGCTATCCCTTCAATATTAGGATGGATATCAATAGTTGCCCCACCCCCACCTGAAGGGACTTCAAAATTCCCTGTGAACCTTGGCATGAGCTGATCGGCATGCCTTTTCCAATTAATGTTCCCAAAACTCTGCACTTGCACAGTGAAGTTCCTGTGGCCCAGGACTTCCCTAATTTTTCCTTCCACCCAGGGCTTTCCACTTCCAAAATTCCTTGCATATACTGCATCCCCCTCATTAAACAACAATTCCTCTCCCTGAGCCAACTGACTGGCCATGCTAGTTACTGATTTCTCTTTATCGGGATCTGTCTTTACTGCTTCCATGTGCACTTTAAAGTGCCTATTAAACAATAATTCAGAAGGAGATTTACCAGTAGTAGAATGAACAGTTTTCCTTTGACTATATAAAAATCTACAAAGCCTTGTATTAATAGTACCTTCCGTAAACCGCTTTAACCCTTCTTTCAAGGATCTCACTGCTCTCTCTGCTAGACCATTTGAAGAAGGATTATAGGGGGCAGGTGTTACATGTTTAATACCATTTTTTCGAAAAAAAATCCTCCATTTCCACAGAAACAAAATAAGGAGCATTGTCTGAGACAATTATGTCTGGCAATCCAAAATTACAAAATGTTTTCCTTAGTAATTCACAAGTTACAGATGATGTGGTGAAATTACACACATGCACATCCAGAAATTTGGTGTATAAATCCACCACCACTAGGTAATATTTGTTATCCATAGGTCCTGCATAATCTACATGAAGTCTAGACCAGGGTTTTCCAGTGCATGGCCAAGAAAGTACTGGGGCCTGGGGTTTCTGATAATTCTTGAAGCAAATATGACATTTTTTTGTTACCGCAGCAATATCCTGGTCTATTTTTGGCCACCAAACCCAAATTCTAGCTTCTGCTTTTATAGCATTTATGCCATTATGGCCTACATGCAGCTGTTCCAAAATCCTACATCTCAGTTCCCCAGGCACCACCACTCTATTCCTATACAAGAGTACATCCTGGTGAATACTAAGGTCAGCCTTCACTGCAGCATACTCTGACAATAATAAATTATCATTCCAACCATATTTAACATATTTCATTAACAGACTTAATTTGTGAGCTCTACCAGTTGCCCTCCTAATAGTCTGGAATGAAATATCCTCAAAAGACATAGATTCCACCAGGTTAACATACTCCACTGGAATACTGGAATTTAATTCTTCTGTCACAGGCAATCTACTTAATGCATCAGCTACTACATTATCCTTGCCTGGCTTAAACTCTAAATCATACTGAAACTGCGAGAGTAGTAATGCCCATCTTTGAATTCTAGCATTGGCATTAGCTGGAATCTGCTTACCTCTGCCAAACAATCCTAGCAGGGGTTTATGGTCTGTTCTAGCAAGAAATTTCCTCCCCAGCAGAAAATACCTCAGTTTTTTACAGCATATACCAAGGCTAAGGCTTCTTTATCTAACTGAGAATAATTCTGTTCTGCAGGAGATAATTTCTTGCTAGCAAAATATACTACTTTATCCTAACCATCTACTTCCTGTAATAATACACAACCCACTCCTACTGGGAAGCATCTACCTCCAGTTTTAACGGGAGTCTACCTGTAAAATTGGTGAGCACTGGAGAATTGATCAACTCATGCTTAATATTCCTGAATGCATTTTCCTCTCTTGCTGCCCACTTAAATCTAGCCTCTTTTTTCAACAATTCATACAAGGTTGCTAATTTTGTTGAAAGTTCTTCACGAACTTTCAAAAATATGTAACCATCCCAATAAAAGACTGTACTTCCCCAACTGGGGCTGGGGCATCTATTATAGCCGCTACATTTTGTGAGAAGGAGTAAAGCCCTTACCTGAAATATGGTACCCAGGTATTCAATGGCCTTGGTCTTCAACGTTGTTTTTCCCTTATTAATCTTCACATTGTGCTTTTGCAAAAGATTCAAAACTTGTTCTAATCTAGCATCATGCACTTCCTCATTCTCTCCACATACAATAATGTCATCTAAAAAACTAGCCACACTTTCAATGTTAACTAACAACTGGGACATGAATCTCTGAAAAATTGCTGGAGACGAGGAGAGTCCAAAAGGAAGTCTTTTATACTTAAATAACCCCTTGTGGGTATTAATCACTAACAATTTCTGGCTCTCCTCCTCTACAGGAATTTGCAAGTAAGCATCTTTCAGGTCAATCTTAGAAAAAATTGCCCCTTGCAGACCACTGACAACTCATCTATCTTAGGTAAAGGGTACTTCTCACAGTGTATGCGGTTGTTCAGTTCCTTGAAGTCTGCACAGATTCTCAAGGATTTCCGATCTGCCTTCAACACTGGTACAATTGGGGCTGCCCACTCACTATGTGTAATTGGCTCTAAGATGCCTTCTGCCACATGCTTTTCCAGGGCTGATTCTACCAATTGCTTGTAATGAAACGGCACTGTTCTTGCCTTGAAAAATTTAGGTGAAGCCCCACTTTTCAGGTGAATTTTTGCACCATGCTATTAATTGGCTTATCTGCCTCCACTGAATATTTATCTAACATTTGTTCGGCACTTTTAATTGTTTTAACTATCGACAATTCATCTAGGCCCGCCAAGAAAATTCCCACTTTTTCCATGAGATCCTTACCACATAGGCTAGGATTATGTGAATCCACTACATAAAAATCCTGGACAATTTCTTTTCCATTATAACCTACTTTTGCCGACACCTTGCCATAGACCTTAATCGGTACATTATCATAAGCACTTAAAGATTTTTACCTGGTTTTACATTCAATTGCAAGGTATCTGCCCAATCTCTAGACAATGTTGACACTGCAGCACCAGTGTCCAGTTCCAAGGGAACTAACTTCCCATTAATTACAAAATTCACCACTTGTGACTTCACTGAACATACCTTTTCTTTCACCAAATATAGTCGGTTTTCCTCACCTGCAGCTTCTTCAGACGGTTTACCTTCCTCTACTGCCTTGACCACAGTACCACTACCTCTTCTTCCTGCATTCCCTGGTCGTCTCCTCTCCCAGGCCTTGTTGTTCCTGTTCAGAAATTCCCTACACACTCTCTGCAAGTGTCCCTCCTTGTTACAAAAGTTGCATATATATGCACGAAACTTGCACTTGCTACTTATGTGACTGTATCCACAGTGTTTGCATCTGGTCTGGCCCTGTACGACCATAATTTCCTGAGTAGAAGTCTTACTTCCAAAAGCCCTTTCCAGGTTCAATATCTTCTCGAGCACTGTCCATGAAGTCATCGATTGTAGATCCAAATTTTCTGCCACCAGGTTAGGGAAATAATTCTCCTTTTCCACTGCCATGAACAACTGGTCCCTAACACTGCCGTCCAACTGTGCTCCGAAGTTGCAGTGGTTAGCCAAAGCCTTCAAATCCGCAAATAAATCCTGTACGGATTCCTGCTGCTTTTTCGTCCTCTTCTGGAAATCCATCAAACTCCTGTGATATGATGGTTTCACCACATACTGACGTTTAAGCAGAGCAATCAGGTCTACATAGGTCTTCGTGTGCGGTAGCTCCGGTGCACACAAATTTCCGAGAACACTATATGCTTCAGAGCCCAGTGAAACTAAGAGTACCGCTTTCTTGTTGGCGTCCTCCTTAATCTCCCGGTACTGAAAGTTTGCTTCCAGCAGGCTGAGCCACAGGTCCAACGAGATCTTGGCAGTGTTTAACGGCTCGATTGACATGGTAGCACACTTCACTGTTGTATGCGAAGCGTCCACTCGTCCACACGACGTACCCTGCTCTCTCTTGATCCTCACACCACGTCTCGTACCCAGGCTCTCTGCCGGAGATGTTTAATCCTCGTCGCCACTGTAATGGTTGTGGTAAAGAAACAATCTTCGTCCTCATGGTTTTATTCTCCGCCAGTAACAACAACAAACAATTATCAGGTACATGAAATATTATTAACAAGATCATAAACAAAAGAGCATCTGCTCCAACATGCTACCTCCACATCTGTAGTACTCAATCCCAACANGTGGGACATACGCCATAGCAGCATGTACAACACTCCCCAATAGGAAGAAAACCCGCTGGGTTGTTCATCCTGTCACTTGTACCCAGACACAGCTGGGACTTGCTTAACTGTCTCAAGTGAACAGCTCCTCAAACAAGAAGATTAACATCTATCAACCCTTAAAAGCTTACGTTATCTTGCGGGTGCAAAATGGGGGAATCTTTTAAGAACAGTATCAATATTTGACAAGTAGTGTTTTCCTAACTCAAACAATGTGGGGTTTATTATTCTACACATAATTCTGATTTCTCTCAGGTGTTCACATTCACGTAGATAGTGGTCAAGGCGGTGTCCATCACTCTCACCACAGATTCTGCAACTTCGCTGATCAACTGTTGTTTCCATTCCATATCTCCATGGATATTTGTATCCAAGACGGATTCTCGCTATTACTGATTCTCTCCCTCGTCCTCCTCCTCTTCGGCCATAATGATTGGGATTGCCAGCTGCAACCATGTTGTACCATCGTACAGATTCACTGGTTTGTGCTTCTATCCTCCTTTCCTCAGTTACCTTGTCACGGTGATGTTGCCTGACAATACCTCTAATTTGTAGTAGAGTCTTGGGTATGAAGTATTCAATATGGTCTCCTTCAGCGCCTTCAGCAGCCAGCACATCTGCTCGTTCATTCCCACATATTCCAACATGGGAGGGGATCCACAGAAACTTGATGACTCTTCCCTGATTGGTAAGTACTCTCACAGCTCTCTTAATTTCAGCGACTATTGCAAGATTTTCTGCCCGATTTTACTTAGGCTTTGAAGTGCTGCTTTTGAATCGGTGCAAATCACTGCATCATTAGTGTTCCGTTCAAGAAACCTTAACGCCATAACAATGGCAGTTAGCTCTGCTTGCGTTGAAGAGGCATAGTTCTCAATACGCGCTTTTTCTTCATTTCTGCGTTGGAAAGTATTATCCTTGATTACCGTGTATGCTGCACCAGCCCTGCCATTGACAGGATTAGATGACCCGTCAGTGTAGATTTGATCTAGTTCATCTCCGGCTTCTTTATAAATTTCCTCGAGATACTTGTGCCTCATTTCTTGTGGTAACATGTTGGATTTTTTCATTGCCATTTCATTGATGATGATCTTGCATGAGTCATCCTCCCAGGGAGGTAACCTCTCTACAGGCAGGAGCTCACGGGCTTGCTCAAGCAGGTGAAGCTCTTCGAGGTAGCAGACTGATCTGTGATGCCATTTTTTGCTTCTCCTGTTTCCCCCTGAAAGTAGCACAGAGCTCAGTTTTTTCTTAGCAATATCATTGTAATGGGGATCTCTGGCTATCCTAATTGCAAGCTTAGCATTCAGCTCCTAAATTCTGCTTTTAACACTGGGGAGGGACAACTCCTCTCGTAGATTAGACGTTTTGGCAGTTCTTGGAACTCCAAGAATGATTGTCATGGCTTCATTTTGATTGCTTTCAAGCCTTTTCATATCACTTTGGGAGTAGGTGCACAGAACTGGTGCGGCATAGTCCATGACGGAGCGCACATAGGCTGTGTACATCATTTTAAGCACGGCAATAGAGGCTCCATTTCCATTCCAGGTCATAGCTTTCAATCCCCTGAGTCGACTTTTGCATGTTCCTATGAGTTGATTGAGATCCTCTTTCTTCCCTTGTTAGAGCCGACAGTGGCGCCAAGGTACCGATAGTGGTCAACCCATTCAAGTGTTACACCATTAATTTGCAGTTCTTCATTTGCTCTCCGCTTGTGATGGGAGTATGCCTTCATCTTGTTTGTGAAGAGAGTGAAACCGAGCTCAATACATTTCCTTCCGAGGAGTTCAATGGACTGTTAATTTTTTCTCTAGGTGGGAGCTTGTATTGGGACATCATCTGCATATCCCACTTGTTGTTTTCCTTCCGGAAAATCAATATTTGCAATGGCGTTCATAAGTACATTGAATAGTGTTTGGCTTAAGACTCCGCCTTGGGAAGGAGGGGGTCCCGAGTTCCATATTCATTGTTCTGGAGACTGCTCCATTGAAGCAAACATTGGCTTTCCTTCCTGTGAGGTAGTCTTCAACCCATTTCATGAGTCTCCCCTTGACACCCATGCATGCAAGCTTGTCAAGGATCGCAATCCCCTGTGCTTTGTCGAAGGCTTCTTTGATGTCAACAAATACAGAGTACCTAGCTGTGTCATTAGCCAAGTAATTAACTATACAGTTTGCTGTGCTCCGTCCTTTAACAAATCCATTGACCCCCCTCCCCTAACCTGCCTATTTTGGGCAACAGTCGGTTTAGGATGATCCTTTCAAGCATCTTGCAAGTGCATGACACGAGACTGATAGGTCTGTAATTACCAGGGTCATTGGGCTTCGGTATGGGAACAATTATTGCGTGTTTCCATTGTGTGGGCAGCACTCCACTTAGGAATGACTTGTTAAACAGGTGGAGTAGTGGATTCCCAGACACTTCACACAGTGCATTGAGTATGTCTAAGGTGACGCCATCTTCACCAGGTGCTGTACTTTTACCCTTTTTCATAGCGCCCTTTACTTTCTCGGCTGTGATCGGTTCCACATATTCGTCATCACTAGACAGTGCTTTTGTTATCTTAATTCTTCTGTTATCATGTCGCAGGAACTGTTCCCTGCTGATTTCTGCAGGGAGGGAGGAGGAGGATGCTGCATCACTCCACTTATGAATTAGTTCCTCGGCCTTACCGTGGGGGGTCTTTGTGAGCCTCAGGCCGGGTTCTGCCCCCCTTAGCTATCTGAATTTTTGCCCACACTTGTCTTGCAGATGTTTCCCGTCCAATAGAGCTAGTGAACTCAAGCCATTGTCTTTCCCGCTCTCTAATCTTCTCTTCCCTGGCTACTTGACACACAATTTTAAACAACTCTTGGTTACTTTCAGTGGGATGTCTCCGGTACTCTCTACTCTTGTCTCTTACATTTGCGTTAAGCATCTTTATGTAATCGTTCTCATACCATTTTATTTTCTTCCTCTGAGGGTTACTTCACCCAGGCGTACGGCGCGGAACTCTGAGACAGCTCTCAATTTGGTGATTAAGGTCATCAACAAATGTTTCAACGTCTTCTGGGATTTGGTATTCCGTGAACCAGTCACTCATCCTGTTTATGAAGTGCGGCCTCATATCTGGTCCGAACGATAACCTTTTTCTTTTATTTGTCTCTTTCTCTTGAATGTTGTGTTGTCCCAAATGTTGTAACTGGAGTGACTCGTGGGACCTCTGTTATTCATAATATATATAAATGACTTAGATTCAGATTTGAGCAGCAACATTTGCAAATTTGCCGATGATACAAAATTCGGGAGGGGAATAAACACGGAAAAAGACTCACTATTACTTCAAGACAATCAAAATGGGGTTTTGAACTGGTCAAAAGATTGGCCGATGCAGTTTAATGCTGACAAATGTAAGGTTTTGAGGTTAAGTAATGATGATAGAGTTACAAGATACGAGCTAAATTATTTTGAGATCATGAAGTCGGATTGCGAAAATTATCTGGGAGTTATGATTAGTAATAAATTAAAATAAAAAAAATAATACATAAATGTTCGAAACAAGGCGAATAGAGCACTGGGATTTATTTATTGAAGCGTTAGTAACAAGACACTTGGTGTTGTTCTTCAGCTATATCTTGCTGTGGTTAGGCCCCATTTAGAGTTTTCAGTTCAGTTTTGGTCGTAACACAATAGAATGAATGTAAATTCACTAGAACGTGTCCGGAATATGATGACAAAGTTAATCCCCCAAATTAGAAACCGGTCATATGAAGAAAGGTTGGCAAAGCTTAGATTATATTCCTTAGAAAAGCAAAGAGTTAGAGGCGACACAATAAAGGTGCACAAGTGGATGAATGACCATAACAAAAGTGATATTAATTGGGTATTAAAATACCAACACAAGACAGTACACGATATAATAGGTGTGAAAGAAAATACCAGGATTAGCTGAACAAGGAGAATTCCATAGGACCAAAAATGTGCAACTAAAAAATTACTGTAATAGATTACAAGAGTGCAAAACAATTAGGCTCTCTTAGCTGCATGCAAGGTTCCTGTGCCGGGATGTAAGTCCACTCCTCTGTGACCTTGATACTGGTAATGGGCTGTAGCAGGTGTGTATGTAGAAAGGGCAGCTTCCCATCCTTCACCATCTCGTAAGTGAAACTCAACACAGAATTCTGCTCAAATGCCCCCCCCCCCCCCTTCACGCTCCATCCCCAAGATGGAGATGGATATTAGGTGGCTCTGACTCTGCCCACTCATATTGGAGTTCCTCGGGCCAGACGTACTACTCGTGCTCTGTGGAGCTTCATTGGACTCTTGTCTCTTCTGCACATTTTTATTTTCCTGCTTACCTCCAGCCGGCAGACTCAGCAACTTTCCTTCCTGGGGCTTAAAATGAGCTGGTCTGCTCGTCTGCCCCCCAAAACTTCTTTCTCCCCAGACTCCACTGGATCTGCCATTGCTGCGTCTCATTTGGCTTCTCACTCTGTTCTCCCTCAAGCTCTTGTATGCTTCAGTAATCATATCTGCTCTATCTGCGGCATCTTTCACATCCTTTACCCCCGCCTCTTGGATCTTGAACTTTGTTTCGGGATACATCATTTCTAAGAACTTTTCCATGACCATCAATTGCTTCAGGTCAGCGTAAGATCCAACTCCGGCAGCCTCAATCCATTTCTGGAATCGTCTTTCCAGATCCTTTGCTGTCTCAGCAAAAGTACATGCTCCAACCTTCACCATCTCTCTAAAGCGCTTCCTATAAGCTTCTGGGGTTAGCTGAAACGAACGCAATATGCTGCTCTTTACTGTGGCATAATCCTGGCACTCTTCTAGAGACAGTTGGGTGTAAGCCTCTCTGGCTGCACCGGTCAATCTTAACTGGACCAGCTGGGCCCATCCCTCCTGTGGCCACTCCTTGATGCTGGCCACCTTTTCAAAGTGCTCAAAAAAGCTTTCTGCCTCTTCGGGAACAAACAAGGAATGTCCTTCTCCCTAACCCTAACATCTGATGAGTGTGATACCTGGGTGGTGCTCTCTGGCAACCCATGTTCAATCGTTCGCTCAGCCAGAGTCCTATTTGCTTCTATCTGAATTTGTTTTGTTTTCTCTTTTTCTTTCTCAACCTCTAGCCTGGCTTTCTCTTTTTCTACCTCCAGTCTGGTCTTCTCTTTTTCCCTCTCGGCTTCATTTTTCATCAGGAGTTCCAGTTTCATTTTTTCCAGCTGGAACTGTCTCTCCTTGTCCTCACGCTGCATCTGGAGTTCTAGCTGAAATCTCTCCAAGCTCCTATTTCGGCTACTCCTGCTACTGTGGCTACTCTTGCTGCTCCTACTCGATCCCTGGGATCTCACTTCATCCTGCCCATCATCCTCCTTTCCACTTTCAGCTTCTTTCTGGGCTCCTTGTTCTGCCACTTCACTCTTGGCTCTTAACTGCCTCAGGATCTCATCCTTCATCCCAGCTACTTTAGATGCTTTCAACCTAATGCCACATTTTTCTGCTATTTGTTTTAATTGATCCCTCGTGCAACCTTCCAGGTCCTCAGGCTTGCCTGACCCCACAAATGCTTGCACCTTATCCATCTTGTCCTGTAAGTCTTCCCAAGAGAGAGAATATACACGTGTGGTCACACAGTGTATCTATTTCAACAAGGGGTGTACAAATCCACTCTTGGACAGGATGTGGGTGTGTCAGTTCGCTCTCCTGGACAGGACCCCATTTTTTTATGGTTGTGGGTTGGGTGTGTCGTTGATCCTTCTTTACAGACAACCCAACCCAAAACTCGGTAGAGTGCTTATACTTTACCAGGCGATCACCCTGGGCACTTCTGGCTCTTGGAGAGGGGGCTCAATGTCACACGTTTAGGGGATGCGGCTCCAATACTTAGCCTCGTTGTCACGTGCTCACACCCACTCGAGCCGCTGTGACTCCCCACTCTCTCCTTATGTGATATGATCTCCTCAATCCCCTTTGAATTATAAGTTTTCCGTTCTACCCTGTCCACAGCTGTGGTTCTTGGCTCTTTCTCTCTCTCTCCTTCTTTCCTACTTCCTGGGAAGCCTCACTAGAACAAGGGCAAACACCAGCAAATTTGAATACATTTACTGGACAAAGCACATACACATACATATACACATAATAATAATAATAATAATAATAATTAATCCTACACTCTATACTATTTCAGTCAGGTTGCACTCCAATACCATCAGAACTCTATCATCTGCTTATCAAGTGGTATCCTATCTCCTGATTCACCACCTAATACTACCAACCTCCTCAAGTAGATCAAGTCTTATAACACAATGATGCACTATCAGCAAGAGAATATATATATATAAACATGAACAAGGAAAACCAGCGTATGGCTGCAATAACATAAATATTAGTATAAATGTTCCTTGATATACAACAATGATCAATCGATCACCCATCAGTCCTAGAACTCATATGTATGTCTCTGCAGGTAATCCAGCCTACGACTGTAACCCTATACTTCAGTATAAGTACTCCTTGGCACAAAAATGGCAAACAATCACTCACCTTTCACTTCGTCTTGCACGCTAATGACAACCAAACACTCTATCAACTCCCTACAAGGAAACAACCAGAACTTCCCTTAATCTCAAATTGTTTATCAAATCCAACCAACTATTTTACATCTGTGTCTTCACCTCTATATTTCCTAGACCTTCTAGTCAGGTCAGGCTTGAAAGAATAATTCTCAAAGGGGAGACTCGTTTTTCGGTAGCCTGGGATCATAACACTCCTCTCCCTCTTGAACTACCAACATCAACCTCCTCACCCATGTCAGCTACCAACACAAACTTGCTCTCCAATTTCATCTACCAACACCAACCTCCTCTCTCTTTCATCTACTAACAACACATCCCTCTCCAATGTCATCTTGCAACTCCCAGCTTATCTCCCTTTTCATCTACGACTTCTCCCTTCTCATCTCCCACACTCACTCAATCTCCTTTGTCCTCTACCAACACCCATCTCCTCTACCTTGTCTACTACCAACTACTATCTACAATCACCCACCTTCTATCCCATGTCATCTACCAACACTCACCTAACCTCCTATTCATCACCAACACCCATCTTCTCTCCCTAGTCATCTACTACAACACCACCTTCTCACCCTTTTCATCTAACAGCAATCACCTCCTTTCCCTTGTCATCAACCACCAACCACCTCATTTCCCCTTTTCATCTACCATCTCCCACCCCTCTCACTGGTCATCTACAAACACGCACATCATCTTCCTTATAATCTACCAACACCTAGCACTCTTTATTTTCATCTACCAAATCCCTCCTCCTCTCCCTTATCATCTACCAACACCCACTTCCTTTCCCTTGTCATCTACCAACACCCACTCCATCTCCCTTTTCATCTACCAACACATACCTCCTCTCCCTGGTAATCTACCAACACCCACCCCCTCAATCTTGTCATCTACCAAAACCAACTTCATTTCCC
The DNA here is from genome assembly GCA_020271785.1 of Procambarus virginalis. Classification (NCBI taxonomy): domain Eukaryota; kingdom Metazoa; phylum Arthropoda; class Malacostraca; order Decapoda; family Cambaridae; genus Procambarus; species Procambarus virginalis. The sequence goes on from WNGS01003388.1 coordinate 4,133,955, forward strand.
TTGTCATCTACTGACACCCAACACCTCACCCTTGTCATCTATCAGCACCAACTCCATTTTCATCTTCCAACACCCACCCCTCTCCTTATTCATCTACCAACACCCACCTCCACTCCCTCATCATCTACCAAACGCCAGATCTTCTCCCTTGTCATATACCTATAACCACTTCCTCATCCTCTTCATCTACCAACATCCACCCGTTCGCCCTTGGCAAATACAAACATCACCCTCTTCTCTAATTTAATCTACCAACTCCAACCTCCTCTCCGTTGTCATTTACCATCAGGAACTCCCTCTATCTTGTCATCTACCAACACCAAACTCCCCCCTACCTTGTCATCTACCAAAACTCACTTTCTTTCCCTTGTCTACAATCAACTACTCCCCTTCTCTCTTGTCATCTACCAACACTCACCTCCTCTCCCTTGTCATCTACCAAAACTCACTTCCTTTCCCTTGTCATCTACCAACATCCACTCATCTCCCTTTTCATCTACTAACACATACCTCCTCTCCCTTGTAATCTACCAACACCAACTCCCTCTACTTTTTCATCTACCAACACCCACCCCTTAACCTTGTCATCTACCAACACCCACTTTCTCTTGCTTGTCTTCTACCAACACCCACCTCATCTCCCTTGTCATCTACCAACACAAACTTTCTTTTCATCTGCCAACCCCCAACACTCTCTCTTCTTATCAACCAACACATACCTTCTCCATTATCATCTACAAACTCCCACCTCCATCATTTTTCATCTACCAACACAAACTCCTTCTCCCTTTTTATCTACTAACATCCAACCTATCTCGCACATCATCTACCAACACCAACCTCCTTTACCTTTTCATCTACCAACACCTACCCTCTCTTCCTTTTCGACTAAAAAACACACTTTCTCTCCCTTTTCCTCTACTAACACCCACTCCCTCCCCATTGTCATCTACCAAATCCCACCGCCTTTTCCGTTTCATCTACCAACATCAACCCGCTCTCCCTCAATCTACCAACTCCTACCACCTTTCCATTGTCATCTACCATCACCCAACCCTATCACTTTTAATCTACCAACCCAACTCCCTCTACCTTGTCATCTACCAACACCCACAACATCAACTTTATTATCTACCAATACCCATCTCCTCTACCTTGTCATCTACGCACACCATACCCCAGTTTTTTTGCATTAACCAACACCTACCTTCTCTCCATAGTCATCTATCAACACTCACCTCATCTCCCTCTTTACCTACGAACACTCACCCTTTCTCCCTTGTCACATACAAACACTAACATCCTCTCCCTTGTCATCTACAAACACTAACATCATCTCCCTTCTCATCTACCAATACCAACCTCCTCTCCATTTTAATCTACCAACACCAACCTCCTCTCCCTTTTCATCTTCAAACACCAATTCCCTCTACAGTGTCATCTACCATCACCCACTCCCTCTCCCAAGTCATCTACCAACACCCACCTTCTCTCCATTGTCATCTACCAACACCCAATCAATCTCAATTGTCATCTACCAAGATCCACTTGATATCCATTTCATCTAACAACACCCACCTTCTCTCCCTAGTCATCTACCAACATCCACTTCCTCTTCCTTGTCATCTTCCACCACTAACCTCCACACCCCGTGTCAGTTACCAACACACACCTCCTCTCAATTGTCATCTACCAACACCACACCCACCTCCTCCCCCTCCGTGGTGCCTCCTTGCCGTGGTGAGAGGCTCACATACACCTCCCTGGGACCGGTGTGGTTGCCTGTGCCCCCTCTTTGGGTGGTGTACGTGCTGAAGGGCACCATGTAGGGGCCTTGTGAGCCATCGGACCACCCACTGGAGGGGTCGCCTTTGAGAGGCCGCCCTGAGTGGATGGTTGGGTGTCCAGGCTGGGGCGATAGGGGGACTGGGGTCTTAGCACCAGTGTGGGAGAATGAACGAAGTAGTAGGACTCCCCTGTTGAAAAGGGGGACACCGCTGGGGACGACACATCCTACCTACACTGGCCCACGCTCGGCCTCCCTGGCTGCCCTGGTAGCTGGTATCCCTTGGTTCCAGGTCCCATCCCTTATGTTTGGTTTGCTGAATGGATGACGACTTGACTTCTCTTACCTAGGCTCATGGGGTGGGCGACCAGGCCCGAGTCGGACTGTCCTGGAAGACCGGGATCTGTAGCCCCCGCTACAGGACCCCGTATAGGCCCAGACTGGACTCTTCCTCCCTGCTCCCCTCCCTCGTCTGTGGTTGGGTCGAGCCCCAGGCTTGCTGTGGTGACCGTCTCGTCCCTTTGCACGGCTCCATCCCTTCTTGTGACTACTGCACCTTTCGAACCGTCTCTCTCTAAGGGTTCTCATTGCCATCCCCGCCACGGCCGCTCTCGTATGCTCCCTTCCCATCCTACTTCGTTCCATGCTTTGTTTGGTCCTTTTACGTGGACTAAGTACTTTGACCTCCAACCTTTGGATTCAACTCCTCCTGACGATTTTTCCCTTCATAGGCATCTTGTCGATTCCGTGGATGCCTCTGTCACCTTCAACCCCACTCGTCTTGGTGCCCGTGTCGTTGGTGCTCCTTCTCAGGATGCGGCCACTCGCTTGCCCGCCTTGGCGAGACCCCTGTTCGGGTCTCGAAGAACGCTCGGTTGAATGCCAGTGTTGGCACTGTTCTCCCGCACCATGTTGCGACCGGTGTTAGGGATCTCAAGGACTGCCACGAGGATATCAAGCATATCCTCGAGGCCCAGGGTCATTCTGTCCTCCAGGTGGATACATTTACTCGTCCCCCTCGTGGTCATCGCCGTCTGCCCCTTCGGTTGTGAAGGTTACCTTTGATGGTAGGACCCTTCCGCCCTCTGTCATTCTTGCTGGTGCCAGATGCTCCGTTCAGGAATATATTCCATCTCCGCGGCTCTGCGGTAAGTGCTGGGGTTGGGCATGGTACCCTCAAATGCTCTAGTCCTGTCTCTCTCTGTCCCCTGTGTGGAAGCGAGGGTCACTCTAAGTTGGAGTGCACTTCTCCCCAGGCCCGCTGCCTCAATTGCGGTGAGACCCACCCTATCTTCTCCCTTGCGTGTATTCGTTACAAACTTGAGGCGGCTGTCCTCAGCTTGAAGCACCGAGACCGTTTGTCTTTTCCTGAGGCTCGCGCCAAGTTCATCGTCTTCCCTCTTTCGCTGGTGTCTCCTATGCTCGCGTGGTGCGCTCTTCCTCTCCTCTTCCTTCCCGCTTTCCTCAGTCTCACAAACCGTTTCCGAGCCTTAGACCCGACACGCCCACCACCACCTCCCCTGTTTCCCTCCGTTCTGTTCCGAAGGTCCCCCTCCTGGTTTCTGTCTAGGGCTCCCCTTCTTTGTACCCAGTCTGTCACGTCTCCTGTGTCTTCTTTTTCCTCTCCCTCTAGTCCTCCTTCCGTCATTCTCCTCCGTCTCTTGGCTCTCCACGCTGCCTGACTGTGCGGGCCAACGTCCATCGCTCTCCTGATGGTTGTGTTGTTCGCTCTCGCTCTTCTTCTCCTATCGCGACGCTGAGTCTGTTGCCCAGTACATTGCTGCTGGGACGTCGTATCTTTGAGTCAGAAGCGGAAACCTGGCTCCTCTCCTTCCTCCTCCCCTGTCGGTAAGAAGACTTCGCTTTCTTCTTCACCCCTATCTTGATTCTATCGTTCCTTCCCCTCCCGCTTCTGGTGTGGAGCCCCCTGTTCCTACTGTAGGGGTTTCTTTAGCCCC
>WNGS01003388.1:4159036-4193964 GCA_020271785.1 Procambarus virginalis
GAGGGCAAGCCGCCGCTACGCGGATCTATCGATGATTCTAGGTGCTAAGATTTCTCGGTTGTGATGGTGGTGTGGGAAGAGATTATATGTTCCTTAATGGAGCCCTGTTTTATGCATCGTGAATCGCCTGGAAAGAGGTGTTTTGTCTTGCCTATATACGAGTTCTTTGAGTTCAGTCCCCAAGTGGGCATTTGAAGGCATAGACGACGTTTGTCTCTTTTAAAGCGTTCTGCTCTTTGTCTGGAGAGTTTCTCAGAGTAGGCTGGCCGTTTTTAGGTTTTAAGTAAACGATAGTTGTAAATCAGACAAAATCAGAAGATACAATTGACGATTTACTGAATACAAGTGTATACATGTACCCTTGCCCCCAAGAAGGATGTAATCTTCAATCTAAGTACATAGGTATGACGTCGACAACTGACGAGATGTTTGACAGCCATCTTCATTCCGGTGCCCCTAGGAATCACATGAGACAAGCCCATGACATCACCCTAATAAGAGAAATGTTGAACAAAAGTACCTTAAATACACAAAACAGCAAGATGCAAAGATTACAAATTCCTGGAGCAATTCACATAAGAATAGAACAACCTACCATGAACCCAAATCACGGAACTATTTACTTTACCCACCAAGAGAGTAAGACAAACCAGAACATAACGATGCCAACACAGAAGACAATTCAACATAACAGGGCATTACACTTGATTAATCTTTGTATGTAGATAGGAGCTGCCTGTAGGGCCAATAGCCTTCCCGAGTACCTCTATTCTTGTCTTATTTCACCCCCAATTTTCCATTATGTATCCCCCATGTTTTCAACTTTATTGTCTTATCACCTGACCCAGTGCGGTATATAAATCAACCAGTCCTGAAAATTCTTTCACTTGAGAATGAACCATGGATGTTCGAACGTTGTGCAAATTGTATAAATAAGTGTAATACATTCTCTATAATTCACTTCTTTTCTTCCCCTTGAAATTACGAAAATGAGTTTTGGATCTCTCTCATCAACTCCCTGCATCCCACAGGAAATCTCGGTGTAGGGAAGGGGAGACTCGGGCGGGGAACTGGAGGGGAGGGAATGGGGTGGGTACGGGCTGGGGGGGGGAGAGAGACCAACCTCCCTCAAAAACTCATTGTCGTAATTGCAGGTGAAGAAAAGAAGTGAATTACTATAGAATGTATTACACTTATTTATACAATTTGCACAACGTTTCGAACATCAATGGTTCATTCTCAAGTGAAAGAATTTTCAGGACTGGTTGATTTTATACCCGCACTGGTCAGTGATTAAGACAATAAAGGTGAAAACATGGGGGATACATAAGGGATAAATTGGGGGGTGAAACTAAGACAAGAATAGAGGTACCTGCGGAAGGCCTATTGGCCCAACGAGGCAGCTCCTATCTACATACAAAGATTAATCAAGTGTAATTGCCCTGTTATGTTGAACAATGTCTTCTGTGTTGGCATCGTTATGTTCTGGTCTTGTCCTTACTCTCATGGTGGGTAAAGTAAATAGTTCGTGATTTGGTGTTCATGGTAGTTGTTCTATTCTTATGTGAATTGCTTCAGAATTTGTAATCTTCTTGCATCTTGGGTTTTTGTGTATTATACAGGTATCTTTGTTCAACATTTCTCTTCCTAGGGTGATGTCATGGGCTTGTCTCATGTGATTCTAGGGGGCACCTGATCACCGGAATGAAGATGGCATGTCAAACATCTCGTCAGCTTGGTCGACGTCATACCTATGTACTTAGATTGAAGATTACATCCTTCTTGGGGGCAAGGGTACATGTATACACTTGTATTCAGTAAATCGTCAATTGTATCTTCTGATTTTGTCTGATTTACAACTATCGATTTACTATAAAACCTAAAAAACGGCCAGCCTACTCATGAGAAACTCTCCAGACATAGAGCAGAACGCTTTAAAAGAGACAAACGTCGTCTATGCCTTCATATGCCCACTTGGGGACTGTAAACCTCAAAGAACTCAGTATATAGGCAAGACAACAACATCTCTTTCCAGGCGATTCACGATGCATAAGGAACAGGGCTCCATTAAGGAACATATAATCTCTTCCCACAACCAAACCATCACAAGAGAAATCTTAGCAAACAACATAGAAATCATCGATAGATACGGCGATAGCAGGCGGCTTGACATCTGCGAGGCACTACACATCAAGAAGTCAACACCAGCACTCAACAGCCAATTAATGCACAACTATATTCTATCCACTTCAAGACTCTGCTCCAATATAGACGCATCAAGAAATATGGGCCAATAGGCCCTCTGCAATTTCTTCCATTCTTACCATCAATTAATACCCATTGTTTCGTGTTCTATTCTGTGTGAAAGTTTTGTTCACCTCATTCAAAACTGTTGTAACATATCACCTCACCCAAAATGCGGGTATAAAATAAAATGAAAGCTGTTTAAATCATAGCATAAGTAAGAACTCTGTTTAGTGTTTGCAGGCTATAAAGTTGTGTGTGTGTAAACTAAAAGTCTTTGAAAATGTAATAAGTTATTACGAAACGCGTTCAAGTGCCGCGTCAGACTAGAAATAAAAATGAATTTTGGATAATTTATTTTCAATTACCATCAACAGTGAAAAGAACATAAGAAATACTGAGAAAATTCGTGTTCCAATTATTAATCTTAATTTTTCGGTCATATTTAATATATATGTCACCAGGAAAGACTGCTACCAAAATATATATATATATATATATATATATATATATTATATATATATATATATATATATATATATATATATATATATATATATATATATATATATATATATATATATGCCCAACTTGCCTAAACATGCAAGAGAAGTTATTCAACTTTTAGAACACTTTCCCACCAGGAGACTCGAACCCTCGCTAGCACAGAAGCCTTCCAGCAACTGGCATAACAGGTAACGCCTTAACCCACTGAACCACGCTCAGACCCTTAAAAGAGATGGTAATTTCGGGGCATTTCAACACCTTAACCACCACCTCCCAAGAGCACTAGAGCAAGTGAGGGGTCAATTTTATGTTTTTTCATCAAGCCCCTGTTAACATGGGAAGACACTGTGTCTATGCTTAATGCCCAACTTGCCTAAACACGCAAGAGAAGGGTCTGAGCGTGGTGCAGTGGGTTAAGGCATTACCTGTTATGCCAGTTGCTGGAAGGCTTCTGTGCTGGCGAGGGTTCGAGTCTCCTGGTGGGAAAGTGTTCTAAAAGTGGATATATATATATATATATATATATATATATATATATATTATATATATATATATATATATAATATATAAATATATATATATATATATATATATATATATATATATATATATATATATATATATATATATATATATATATAATATATAAATATATATATATATATATATATATATATATATATATATATATATATATATATATATATATATATATATATATATATATAAGTACATTCCTGCCCGATGGCATTATGAAAATTATGCCGTAACCACTGAAATAATACTATAATCATCCTATCACAAGGGGACTGGGGAGGGCTGGTTATCTACCTTTATTAAACTGTAGACTAGCTGCTTCTGCCTGTCGTGTCTCAATGCTCCACAGCATCGCTGGAAACAATGACCTGACTAAAATCTAAATAAGGCCACCTTCCCTTCAGTACTATTTTCTACGGTTAAGTAAAATAATAAATAAAATTCACCAGTTTACTGGGGTATGTCAAGCATTCTTGATTTGACACTGTAACACCATAACAAACATCTTGACACCGTAACAAAGATAATGATACAGTTCTCTAATACAGCTATTCCCATTACACAATACTCTTGCTTTAATCAAAGCTCTTCGGAATCATTATCATGCACATCTTAATGCACACCCTATGAACTAGATGTCACTAGGCTTCATTCCTAGTGCAGTGATATACTAATTCTAGCATGCTACAAATCAAGGTTTACAGGTTAGTGGTACCACAATAATAATTTTTTTTATTTATAAAAGGAAAAACACAATGTATAAACAAGAAACTGCAACAGAAACAATACATAAATACATTCAGGAGAACCTTAACAAAGCAATAAAACATGAAAAGAAACCAAACATATACAACAATGGCCAAATTTAAGAATACATGCCACAAAGCACAAAACAGAAAACCCCTAAACGGTCACCAAATACATAACAAAACATAACAATACAAAGAAACAGCACAAAAAATAAATAACATAAAACAGAACCACACACATAACCGTAAGGACAGAAACACAGAAAGCGAACTCACACTCATAACCAGCCCTACATCCCATACACAGGTGCAGAACAGGACAAAAAAAAAGGCCTCCAAACCATAAACACAGAGGCAAAAGCACATAACCTCCAGAAACACACAAACGAAACATAGAAAAAAAATACAAACATAAACATAAAAGCACAGGTCCGTGCAGGAGCCAGAAGAAACTCCCATACCGCACACACTCACGCACTCAGACACCCACCGGAACACACAGGCACCGGAGAAGACACACACACAGGCACAGGAGCAGCTTTAGAAAACACGACAAACACACAGTCCAATCAAATCCCCGCCGACGGAGTCAGACGAAGGGGAGAGGAACACAAATGAAACCCCAAGCAAAACTCACACAAACAAAACCCACAAACAGAAAACCGGAAAACAAAACCCGCCCCAACTACACAAACACACACACGCAACCCCACCCTACAACCACGCACACAGGTACAAACACCTCATTACACGTTAATCAGGTCCACAAGAATATTTGTCAAGGAACTCTGCCCGTGGATACGTCCACCTATAAACCTCCCACAGCAATTTCTCCTGGGCGGTTGGGGAACGGCACCAATGACGCCGCGAGATCTGCATAAACTCAGGTACCACCAAATCTGGCGGAAATTCAGGTGGAAGCGGACGCCCCCATCCAGAAGACAAAGAACGTGATCGGTGAGGTGGGAACATCGCCATCGTGGAAACAGGAGGCACAGAAGAAGTGGGCAAAGGCTGCCGAAGCGGCAACACCGCCGCCGACGAAGCAGGAAACACATAAGATAGCGGAGACTGCAGATACGGCAACACTGCCGCCGACACAACCGGAGGCATTGAAGTAGAGGGTGGAGCCAAGGCGGGAACACCTCCTACGACGAAGCAGGAGACGCAGAAGAAGATGGCAGAAACTGCAGAGACGGCAACACTGCCGCCGACACAACCGGAGGCACTGAAGAAGTGGGCGGAGGCTGCCGAGGCTGCAAGCCCTCCGCCAATGAAACAAGGGGCTTGGAACCCCAAGAGCGATCAGCCTTCCTCAGCACCACCAACTGGCTACCACGCTTACCAGCAGGTGGATCCACTCCCCACAAAGAACCGAAACAAACCAACGCGGGCGCGTCACCCAAAGCAAGAGCCACATGACCCACACCGGTCCCCACCCCTGCAACAGGAGCCACACTAGGGTCCAAGCTCCCCGCCGGAACCACAACAGCCCCCAGCACAGCAACCTTGCACTCCACAGAGGAAGCAACAGCACAACCTCGCATTCCTCAGCTCAAGTACGAGGGAGCGATACACTCCTCTCCGTCCAAGAACGCTTCGGGACCGGATGTGATCGTCGGAGCTATCACCCCCTGCAGGAGGCACCCGAGAAGAACCGTCGGCACGCCGCCGATGGTCCTTCGCAGAATTTCAGCCTCAACAACATGTGGGACGAGGCCGTCACCCACAGGGGACACCGGAACTGGAGAGATAACTGGCGCGGCTGGTGGCAAGGAAGGGACCCGTACAGGTGAGGGAGACCTCGACGACATCGGAGTGGGCAGAGGAGAAGAGGCGAACACAGGCGAAGAATCCCTCGTAAGCAAAGAGGTTGGCTGAGGGGGGCGGTGCCGCACACACCACTACTTCGTCACGAGTTCCACCATCCAAACACACTGGCTCACCAGCTGAGGAACCCGGGGCCACCACCGGATCAGCAAGCGGTGGGAAAACCTACCTACTCACCCCATTACAAGGCAACAGGCCCTAATCTGCCAAATGGGTGAAATCCTCTTCTCGAAATAAGTTAACAGGCGCAGCCGCCAACCCAGTACAGGCAGCCACCTGGTGCGCCACAAGTCCACAACAGAAACAAGTCTGTGGCTGCCCTGTATAAAACGCCCGCATAGTATACCCCAACAAGGTAACCGTGGAGGAAACCGGAGACTTGAGCTGCAAGGCGAGAGTCCGGGTCCCACATGAGACTCCGCGCCACCTACCTGAAGAGATGGAGTTCATAGGGATGGAAACCATAGTCCCAAACTGGCCAAAGTACCTCCGAAGCAGCGCCTCCGAGAATTCGAAGGGCACACCATGCAGCGCCACATACGTCACCGAGCAGCACTGGTCAGAGATAAGGATGAAACCACCGCCTGCAGGGAGTACAAAGGCGCGCCCATCATAGCAGGCCATGAAGTCCAGATAGACAGCAGCGGAGCCAAACTTCACTAGTGACCGGTGGGTAGTCAACAGTTGTAGCCCGTATACATCGGTCACACTAACATGCAGCATATCCAGCAGAACAACCTTTAGAGCAAGATATGTTGCGTGTACAAAAAATTCAAGACCAACAGTCTCACACACGGAAAAGGGTGTCTTCATCACACATAGAAGCAAGACAGTTAAGCACAAGGGGTTGGAGAAACTACATAAATAACTGGATACCTGAGAGCAGAGAGAGAGATACCAGAGGGCCAGAAATGGGTATCTCAGTATGAGGACAGAAGAAGAAGAGAGGCAGTTTCAAAATGACAACAAACAAAGCCGAAACCCAGCAAAAATTGCTATACAGTCACATCAGAAGGAAAACAACAGGTGATGAAACTGAAAAAAGGGAGAGGATGGGTACACTGAGAATGACAAAGAGGTGTGTGTGAAAAACTCAACAAGAGACTCCAGAAGATCTTCACAATAGTGCAAGGAGAAGTCCTTGAACTAAGAAGGGTGATAATAAACCAAGCCGATCGGCAATTAAAAATGTAATTTGCGGGTGTAAAAGAATATTTATTAGTGTAGAAACATCTGTATAAATGTATAATGAAACAAAACTGGAAGATATTGAAATTACCAGATATGAGGTTAGGAGGTATGTGCTCGATCTAGACGTGACTACGGCTGTTGGACCTGATAAAATCTCACTATGGATGCTAAAAGAGGGGGCAGAAGCATTTCCATGCCACTGTCTTTGGAATATAACGTTACTGAAAACAGGAGACGTAACAGAGAGTAGGAAACCCTAACCGAGAGTTGGAAGACAGCTAACGTAGTCCGAATATACAAAAGGGTGATTAGCAGGTGGCCCTAAACTACAGGCCAGTGTCCTTAACTTGTATACCATGCAAGGTGATGGAGAAGATCTTGAGAAAAAGGTTGGTAGCACATCTGGAGAGAAGAGACTTTGTAACACGTCACCAGCATGGATTCAGGGAAGGCAAGTCGTGTCTCACAGATTTAATAGAATTCTATGACAAAGCAACAAGCATTAAGCAATAACGAGAAGGATGGGCAGACTGCATTTTCTTGGACTGTTAGAAAGCTTTTGACACTGTACCCTATAAGAGACTGTTGCATAAGTTGGAGAAACAAAGCTGGAGTAAGTGGTAAGATGCTCCAGTACATAAGGGAGTACCTAAACAACAGGAAACAGAGAGTTATTGTGAGGGATGAGACCTCAGACTGACGTGATGTCACCAGCGGGGTCCCACAGGGTTCTGTACTTGGACTTATCTTGTTTCTGATATTCGTGAATGATTTTCCAGAAGGTATAGACTCATTCCTCTCAATATCTGATTACATGCTAAAATTATAAGCAGGATTAAGACAGAGGAGGACAGGAAGAGGCAACAGGATGACCTGGACCTACTGAAGGAATGATCCAACAAATGGCTACTTGAGTTTACCTCGAGCAAGTGCAAAGAGATGAAAATAGGCGAAGGGAGCAGGCCAAACCCAAGGTACCAGCTGGGAGAGGAAATCATTCAGGAATCAGTAAGAGAGAAAGTTCTGAGGGTTGATATCATACCAGACCTTTCCCCCCCTGAAGCCCACATCAAAAGGATAATATCAGTGGTTTATGCAAGGCTGGCGAATATAAGAACTGCCTTCAGAAACTTGTGTAAAGAATCATTCAGAACCTTTTATACCTCATAGGTCAGACCAATACTGGAATATGCGGCTCCAGCGTGGAGCCCACATCCAGTCTAACACAAAACGAAGTTAGAAAATGTTCGAAGTATGCTACCAGGCTAGTCCCGAGCTAAGAGGAATGAACAACGAGGAAAGATTACCGGAACTTAACCTCAGGACCCTGCAAGACGTGAGGGTGGTGACATGATTACGACCTATAAAACTCTCAAAATAATTGACAGGGGTAGATAAAGATAAAATATTTAGCACTGGAGGTACGCGAACAAGGGGACACAGATGGAAACTTAGTACCCAAATGAGCCACAGGGACGTTAGAAGAACAGATGAAATGCTTTAAGCAGCGATGTAGCGGAGGCTGACTCCATACACAGTTTCCAATGTAAATATGATGGAGCCCAGTAAGCTCAGTACACCAGTTGATTGACCGTTGAGAGGCGGGACCAAAGAGCCTAAACTCAACCCTCGCAAGCGCAACTATGTAAATTCACACACACGGCCTCGCGCCTTAGTGGATAGCACTAGGGAATCGTAGTCCTAATTGCCGGAGATCTATTCCCTGCAGAGGTAGAAAAAATTAGCAGTTTCTTTTAACTTGATGCAACTGTTCACCTAGCAGTAAATGGTATCTGCGAATTAGAGCGCGGCTATGGGTTGCTTACGGGCTGCGGGTGTGGGTGCGTGTGTTAGAGAGAAATATATGTAGTAGAGAGAGAGTAGAGAGAAATATAGGTAGTAGTTCTTAGTTCTTATATAGAGGAAAAATTGATTGGTTAGAAGGCGGGGCCCTAGAGCTAATAACTCGATTCTACAAACACAAATAGTAAATATAAATAATAAATACACACACCTGTGAGGCATCGCGGCTGAATAGACAAATAATATATTCTATAGCATTTCAGTAAGAAAATCATGTTATCTGGCTGAATTGACAAACTGGAATTCTTAAAAAATAAAGTATTTGCGAGTACTCAACAGAGGACTTCAGGAGGTCTTTAAAAAAGAACCGGCATGTAGGCCAGAGTTGAGAGAGAAAGAATAGAAATAACACTGAATGACATAGAAGTCAATGTGAATGAGGTTAGGATACACCAGAAGGAATTAGATGCAATACACTCAACAGGATCATCCTAAATATTTTAATAGCTGCCGATGGAGGCTATAGAGATAAACTGTCTCCCGCAAATTAAAGTTTTCAATAAAATACTTGAGATTGGAAACCTACAGAATTTTAGAAGAAAGTAAATGAAATCCAAATATTTAAAATAGTGGACAGACAGGAGGTACTAAATTATAAAAGTGTCACTGAAAAGTATTTCATGTAAAGTGATGGAAAAAGTAATCAGGTTGAAGATAATTTAACATTTAAAGAGCACATACTTGTAACATATGGGCATCATGTATTTAGAAGGGAAAATTCGTTCCTGGCCGACTTGATCGAGTTCTATGACAAGGTTCTATGACTAAATAAGACAGAAAAAAGAGGCTAGGTAGACTATTTTAATAAAGTGGGAAAAATCAATTGATACTGTTTGTCATGAAAGGCTGGTGTTCAGATTTAAAAATCAATTAGAGGTAACTGAGAAGATTCTGAAGGGACTCAGTGCATGAGAAGTATTTTTCCAAGAATGAAAAATAGTAACAAATTTTAAACAAATCTCCCATTATTTGGCATGACGTCCCGTGAAAACTTCATCTCAATATGTTAAGAAATGGATTTTTACGATTTTTTTAAATAAATGCTTTCGCAACGGACAGCAAGCAATACTGATATTAACCATAGCACCTCCTATTTACTCTTTATTACCTCCAGGGATAGAGATGCAAGCACCTGTCCGACTCACAAAGAAGACAAGTAGTTGAAAGGACAGTTTACAAATTGGATATGCAGATGGTGCCACCTGGAGGACCAGATTTAACACATAATAATGAGTTTGTATGTTATTATGCTGCATTTCATTATATATCATATAAATACATTGCCCAATGACAACATTTCTTAAGTCCCTTTGTACGAAAAGCTGATGACCCCTTTTTTTTCCTCTCTCTCTCTCTCTCTCTCTCTCTCTCTCTCTCTCTCTCTCTCTCTCTCTCTCTCTCTCTCTCTCTCTCTCTCTCTCTTTGTTTCTATGTGGATTTTCTTGGGACTTCTACATCTTGGAGAATGCATATCCGGCACTAAGCATGTGAAGTTTGGCCGATTTATTTAGATTTTTAACTCTATTCTCTTTGTCTATTTAGGTTGTATTGATGAATGAGGACCAGATGAGGGGTCTTATCACTTATATATGTGCAATAAAGTTACTGCAATATATATATATATATATATATATATATATATATATATATATATATATATATATATATATATATATATATATATATATATATATATATATATGTCGTACCTAGTAGCCAGAATGCACTTCTCAGCCTACTATGCAAGTCCCGATTTGCCTAATAAGCCAAGTTTTCCTGAATTATTATATTTTCTCAATTTTTTTCTTATGAAATGATAAAGCTATCCATTTCATTATGTATGAGGTAAAAATGTTTTTATTTAAGTTAAAATTAACGTAGATATATGACCGAACCTAACCAACCCTACCTAACCTAACCTAACCTATCTTTATAGGTTAGGTTAGGTTAGGTAACCGAAAAAGTTAGGTTAGGTTAGGTTAGGTAGGTTAGGTAGTCGAAAAAACATTAGTTCATGAAAACTTGGCTTATTAGGCAAATCTGGCCTTGCATAGTAGGCTGAGAAGTGCGTTCTGGCTACTAGGTACGACAAATATATATATATATATATATATATATATATATATATATATATATATATATATATATATATATACATATAAGAACATAAGAATGAAGGTAACTGCAGAAGGCTTTTTGGCCTATATGAGGCAGCTTCTATTTATTTCCACTGAATCTCATTCATATATATATCTAACCTACTGTTAGACAGTTAAGGGGCCCAGTGCCTGCTTCACAGTTATCCCTAACGTATCCCTATATTTTGTTTATTTTAGGAGGTTATTTCTCTTGACTTCATTTCAACGCATATTGACCTACAAGTGTCACATATTCGAGTACAAATGACAAGCAATGTTTATTAAAACATATAAGAAAAATAATTAATTAGAACTACCCATATTCAATGTCAATAACTTCAACTTCACTTATCTCTAAAACAGGAATTTCAAGTTTGAGACCTAAATAAAATTCTGTTTCTGACCGATTCTGCAAAGTGCAGAATCACCATTATGTGCAGAGTTCTTAGTTCTAAGGTTTCCTTTGAATCGTTTAGTCATAAAGCCATAACGTTTGGAGTTATAAATATTTTGCGTATAAATTTGGCACATATTTGAATGGCCACGTTCAAAAAATGTTTTACAGTAAACTATACTCTTAAAAAATAATTTCCCCAAAGGAACATGAACGTTGTATGTTATTCTGAGACCATACTGAATAAAATAACAATTGGTGACATAAGAAGATATTTTTAGCAATTTGAATTTGTGATTTTTTTCCCTTTTTTTTTAACTTTTTCTTTTCATGGTATGATGTTGATCCATTAGAAAAAGTTGGAGCGTTTACCTTGAAGATTATGCACACAAAAAGTTGAGTGTGTTTGAGGAAGTTTCTGTGCCCATGCACCGGGCCCCTGAAGTCAATAAGGGGACTACATGAAGAAACATAACAGAGAGTCACAGTCAGAGATAAGGCTTCGAGTTGGAGGAAGATTACAAGTGTCCTGCAAGGGCCGGCCTTGGTACCTCTACTGTTCCTAATTTATGTGAATGGTCTACTTGAGGGGAGAGAGAGCTCATACATATCCCTGTGTGAGCTCATTTATACATTGATATTGGGAGAGGGAAAAGATATCCAGTAGGTCGCCTTTCATAGCACCTTAAGGCAACTACAGAAATTGGAGAGAGAAAAAAATTGAGTAAATATGATTCCAACTCTACCCTGCTAATGCATACTAGATGAAGTATGCATTAGTAGGGTAGCATCGACAGCATATGGTTATCTGGAAAATACTAAAACGTCATTTAGAAATCTAAACCAGAGCTCTTTCTAGGCAATCTACATAGTCTCTGTTAGACCAGTATTAGAATCTCCGGCACCTACCTAAACTCTGCACCTTGTAAAGCATAAAGCCAAAACTGAAAAA
This sequence comes from Procambarus virginalis, assembly GCA_020271785.1. Classification (NCBI taxonomy): domain Eukaryota; kingdom Metazoa; phylum Arthropoda; class Malacostraca; order Decapoda; family Cambaridae; genus Procambarus; species Procambarus virginalis. The sequence goes on from WNGS01003388.1 coordinate 4,171,442, forward strand.
TTAAAATGTTAGCAATAAGATTAGTACCATAACTAAGAAGGCTGAACTGTGAGGATAGGTTAACGGAACTAGACCTCACAACCCTGGAGGAGAGAAGAAACAAACAAGATATTACTGCAACGAGCAAGATACTGAGTAAAATTAAGGTGACCAAGGACAGCTTCTTAATGTTAGAGAAAGCAGGGCGAGTGGACATGAGTAGAAGCTGGAAATGCAAATTAATAAAAGAATGAAAGGAAGTTCTCTACCATTAAGGGTGGTCTATAAATGGAAGACCAAGAAAGGAGAAATTTCAGTATAAACTTTCATCCACAACTCTCCCTAGAAGGGAGAAAGTTTCCTATTCCTCCTTCACAGTGTCGATGGATATGAAATACGCAAACCACAGCCCAAAAAGTTTAACATTTACTTGATTATTAGTGACTTCAAATATAGACAGGCAAAGCGAATGTTCAGATTTGCATTATGAGCACAACCTTTTAATTACAGTCATATATAGTGTATAGTGAAATGGTTGTAGTAATGTGGAGATATGGTGAAAGTATGAGTGCATGGAGATCGGTATGGTGAGCATATGTTTTCAGAGAAGACAGTGTGTTGTGAAAAAGGGATACAGTGATGTGGCAAACAGTGAAAGGAATGCGAGAGGGTGGGGGTGTATGTGTGAGGAGATTAGAAGGTTGTATGTGGGTGAGAATGTGTGTAATGGGAGTTAGAAGGCTGTTTTGGAGGGAGATTGTGTATGTGTGTGAGAGAGAGAAAATTGTGAGAGTTGTATGTGGAGGAAACAGGAGAGGGTGTATGTGGAGGAAACAGGAGAGGGTGTATGTGGAGGAAAGAGAAGAGGGTGTATGTGGAGGAAACAGGAGAGGGTGTATGTGGAGGAGACGGGGAAGGGGTATTTGTGGGCAAAAATGGGGAAGGGTGTGTAGGTTTTCAAAGTGATGTAGAATGTGTGTGGTGAAAATAGTTACAGTGAGGTGGCGAGACTACGAAGGTGTGTGGTGGGAGGTGTGAGGTTGACAGGGACGGTGAATTTTTAGGTGAAATCGGGTGGGTGTTTTTGATTGGAGATTGAGGGTAGACGGTTGAGGGTTGATATACGGATGGTGTTTGTGTTTGGGTAACGAGGTGTGTTTGTTTATGGGGAGTACGGAGAGGATATGCAGATTTTACAGTGATCTTGGGAAACGGGACGATTGTTGTAAGAAGAAACCGTGATGGTATGTCTGGAATGTGTTACGCGGGAAGAATTGGAGAGTTATATGTGTACTTATCTAATTGTACTTACCTAATTGTGCTTGCGGGGGTTGAGCTTTGGCTCTTTGGTCCCGCCTCTCAACTGTCAATTAACTGGTGTACAGATTTCTGAGCCTACTGGGCTCTATCATATCTACACTTGAAACTGTGTATGGAGTCAGCCTCCACCACATCACTGCCTAAAGCATTCCATTTATTAACTACTCTGACACTGAAAAATTCTTTGTAACGTCTCTGTGGCTCATCTGGGACTAAGTTTCCACCTGTGTCCCCTTGTTCGTGTTCCACCCGTGGAAGAGTTTGTCTTTGTCCACCCTAAAATCCCCTGAGAATTTTGTAGGTGGTTATCATGTCTCACCTTACTCTTCTGTTTTCCAGGGATGTGAGGTTCAGCTCCTTTAGCCTTCCTCGTAGCTCATTCCTCTCAGTTCCGAGACGAGCCTGGTGGCATATCGCTGAATTTTCTCTGGCTTTGTCTTGTGTTTAACTAGGTATGGACTCCAGGCTGGAGCTGCATACTCAGGATTGGTCTTATAAGTGGTATACAGGGTTCTGAAAGATTCCTTACACAAGTTTCTAAAGGCAGTTCTTATGTTGGCCAGCTAGCATATGCCGCTGATGATATTCTTTTGATGTGGGGGCCTCGGGGACAGGTTCGGTGTGATATCAACCCCAGATATTTCTCTCTATTTGACTTTTGCAGGATTTCAACTCCCAGATGATACTTGTGTTCAGCCTCCTGCTCCCTTCGCCTAATTTCATCACCTTACACTTTCCTGAGTTGAACTTTAGCAGTCATTTTCTAGACCATTCCTCCAGTTTATGCAGGTCATCCTGTAGTCTCTGTCTATCTTCATCGTCTTGATTCTTCTCATAATTTTTGCATCATCAGCAAACATTGAGAGGAATGAGTCTATACCCTCCCGGATAGTAGTTTACATAATTAGTTAGAGAGCTAGGTGGGACTCCAAAGTCTGAGCCTGTGGGGACTCCACTAGGTGACAGTGTCTGATGTCTCCCCCCCCCCCTCACTGTTACTCGCGTGTTGTTGTTGCTACAGATTCAGCTACTCAGAACAAGTTGCAAGTAGCACGGGCTATGGTGAGCCCGTAACTTCCTGGCACAGGAGCGGGGCAAGAAACACGGGCTATAGTTAGCCTCGTGGACGGGAGATGTCTCCCGAGTGTTACTCGCTTGTTCCTGTTGCTTAAGTACTTCCTTTATCCACTGGAGCACCTTACTCTTACTCCTGCCTGTTGCTCCAACTTTTTAACAGCCTTTTATGAGGTACTGTGTCAAATGTGTGTTTGTGTGTATGGGAAGACTTGGTAGAGTGTGTATGTGTATGTGTATGGGAGAGTGGGAGTGTGGGGGGGGAAGGGAGAGAAGGAGATTGGGAGAGTGTGTAGATGATGTGTGGGTACAGGGGGTACCCAGGCTCTGTCGGGTACCCCATCTAGTATAATATAAGCCCTTCATTGCTATTCACAGAAAAAACTACATGTAAATGAAAAGAGAAGACATTCCTCAAGGAGCAATAGCCGATCCTGAAGGCCCACAAACAAACGGGCTGAACACAAACTTCCTCGAGCACCTGACTCCTATTGCTGCAAGTTAAGGTCATCTAAGAAATTATTTTAAAAACTACGACGAGTCTTCCGTGACTATAATAAATCTCCGCCTCCTTTCCATTGTCCCCTTAGCATTTGCGAGGATAGAGAGCTCTTTTACGATGATATTTATCGTCTCCAGGGCGGTAAGCGGCTTTGCTCTCGGGCTCAGGTGCAGGAAAGATTCTTGCTCTCTGTCTCGGGACGTTCCTACGAGACACCCAGATTATCTGCTCAATTTGGTCAAGATGGAATGAACGCCATTACGAATCATCAATTTCTCTCAGACAAATGATGCGAAGACAAATCCCAATCGGGACCAATTAACTTGAACTTTACTCAACTTTGTATATCAACATTTCGGTGTTAAAGACATAGTCTCCATGATAGCATTTTTGTACATTACAGAATAACTGGCAGATGAAAAGTTACATTAACCGAATAAAACTTATTTAATTACTTGAAGAAAAGATGCTATTTCGAAAGCAGGAAGTGCAGCAGAACGAGTATGGAATTAGTTAAACAGTGAAACGTATTTAGGAAATAAAATAAAGAATTCTTTGAAAATGGTGTGTTTAATTGATTTACAACTCTATTCAATTTACAACTCTAAAGACCATTAGAGTTGAGACAGACGCTTGCAAGAGTGAATGAAGCAGATATATTTATGAAAGATGAACCAAGTTAATGAAATGTTATTATCCACGTTTATTTCGGTTTCCTAAAACGCTGTGCGTACCAAAGATCACATTCACTCCAAAAACCAACCACGTATGGGCTACTCATGCCCGTGCAACCTCTTGGGTTGATAAATCTTCATCAATCAATCAATAAATCTCTCTCTCTCATATTACGAGTTATTCATGCTCGTGCCACCCTTTGGGTGGTTTAATCTTCATCAATCAGTCAATAAATAAATAAATAAATCACTCCCATTACAGGCTATTCATGCCCGTGCCACCTCATGGGTGGCTTAATCTTCATCAATCTCTATCATCTATCACAGAGTCACAAAGAGGACACAATGCAACCCAAAAGTGTAAAAGTTAGAGGCTAACCCCCTAAACGGTCATGCTTTTGGAAAAAGGAACACTGTGAAGATTCTCAAGGACGAGGCCGACATAACACCCAGTGACATTAGTCAGAAAGTTGAGGATATCACGCTCTTCTTTACAAGTGTGGAGGACATACGCAAGTTCCTGGGCTACGATTTCCCACTTCGCAAGGAGCACCACCTCTACCTCAACTTGCCACGTCAGTTCCTATCCGAAACATTAGTTTTATCAGCAGGACGAGCCCATGGATAACTGACCGCACAGAAAGTGAGATCAGTACGAATATCGCGACCGAAAACCCGAACATGGCCGTGTTCGCCTTTTGTTCTGCAGTGACGTTATATCAACAATGAAGATAATTTTCAACTCATCGACTATGGCCACTCAGGCTGTCACAAATGGCTTCTACTGCTCCTGCCTCAAGATATCATCCCACCAAATGAAAAAAGGAACGATATTACGAGCTCCAAAATGCTTCAAGTGCTACGAGCTCTCCCACCCCACCAACAAGTGTCAGCACCCCGTCCAGAAGTGCAGCCTCTGCACCCGTGACTATCATTACTCCATCTGTATATTAACAACCTATCGCTGCCTGCTCTGCAGCGACGATCACCCTGCAATTTCACACCGCTGCTCCCACAGACAGGAAAAAATCAAGGCCCAGGTTGAAGCCATGAAAGCCAACCTTCCTAACCCCGCCACCAGACCTCCTGACGCAATACCCAACACCTCAGCTCCCACCAACCAACCAGAAGACTTCCCAGCTTACCAAGCAATGGTTCCTCTCACCATTCGACGCACCCTTCAAAATGAGGACCCCAAGACACAACCAGCACCCTCGCCGCCCCTTGCATCACGTGGCGGCATTATCCCTGGTCAGATACGACTAGCGGAGAGGCTTGCCGGACCAGACAACCACGATTCGTCAGGGAACTGAATGTGCTGCACCTAGCCAATGGCCTAGACACCATCACAACCTCTGAAGTAAGTCTCACTACCTCCCCTACTACACAGGGGACTTACACAAGGTCGACGACTAGGTCGATCTCTACTCAGACTTCAGCTCCGCCAAAGACCAAGGCTGCACAAACAGCAGCATCCTCCAATCCAGCCCCAAAAGCTACCACCATCACCATCTTAGCAAAGGCGCTCGCAGACGTGCTCTCTCCGACCACCAAAAACATCACCTACGTGACCGTCCAATCTTCTACCACAACTAATCGACTCCAGAGCTAACCTTAACCTTAGGCCCAGACCAAAACTACTAACAACGGACTACGCCACGGACTTCTTACACGAGGAAATCTCAGTAAAAGCTCCATGGCCACGACACTTCACCTACTCCGTACAAGATCTCCTCATGGAGGTCACATCACCGAACTCCAATGACAGCACAGCCATGGCAACACGCAGCAAGTCTCAGACAAAGAACAAATGGAAGACCTAGAGGCCTTCACTAACTCACCGGCTCTATAGCTGTTATACCTAGCCTCCGAGACAGCCCACCCCGCTTCTAACCCCCCCCCCCCTCACTCCTCTAAAAAACATCCATCCACCCACAGATCTCCAGTATTAGCTATTGATACTGGTAGTGGCTCCGAAGAGCCTCCACTTACGGGCTGTATATGCCCTTGCCACCTTTTAGGTGGTTTAATCTTTATCAAACAATCAATCTCTTCCATCACATACGACTTGATAATGGTTCAGGATGGACCAAAACGTGATCGTTTCTACATCTTCCGGTGTGTGGTTTGGTCATCACATCTTCAGCCACGTACATTATCGTGACTCGTCGTCTGCATACAAAGGTTCCATATAAACCAAGGTTCTACTGACTAGCAAGTTTCATTTCCTGCCAAGCTACTTATTATTTTTACTGTTATTTTCTTTACAAGGTTCCACTCCTAACAAGGATCCATTTGCCAAAGTTCATCTCCTGATAAGGTTCCTCTTCTCCCACGGCTCCTCTCCAAAGACTCCTCTCCTTCCATGGTTCATCTCCTCATCAAGCCGTATTCTCGCCAGGTGCCTCTCCTCTCTCCAATCATAGAGGCAATTTTCTCTCCTGACTGGTCCATCTTTGTCAAGAATTGAAAGTTATTGAAGCAATATGTCAATAAAGTGTATTATTATTGCTGTTATTATATTTATTATTATTATTATTATTATTATTATTATTATTATTATTATTATTATTATTATTATTATTATTATTATTATTATTATTATTATTACTATACAATTATCGTTGATGTTCTGTTGCTGTTGTCGATAATGTTGTTGAACATGTTGTTATTATTGTTATAATTATTAGTGATACTATGTTTTAACGTAATTTGTTTAGTTTATTTTTGACAGCTGGAACTTCATCTTTTTGTACAGTTATTGGCTATTAATTGTACACAATTTGTTAATTATTTTTGTGAATATTATGATTGGCAATACAATTTCAATAGTGTTATGAATTGTTTAGGATATGAGCAACGAAATTGTGTGTTTGTTTGTGTATAGGAAACATCTACATGATTGTTAGTTGTTGCGCATTTGGTTTAGGGTGTTTTTCATGAATAAGAGAATTATCTAGAAGTTATAAGTGTGCTGCTCTATTTTTCTTCACATCGTAAAATAGCACTAGACCAAGTCCATATCTTCTGTGCATAGTAGGCCAAGAACTGCGTTCTGGCTACTAGGTACAACATATATATATATATATATATATATATATATATATATATATATATATATATATATATATATATATATATATATATATACACATATATATATATATATATATATATATATATATATATATATATATATATATATATATATATATATATATATATATGTACTCACCTAGTTGTACTCACCTAGTTGTGCTTGCGGGGGTTGAGCTCTGGCTCTTTGGTCCCGCCTCTCAACCGTCAATCAACAGGTGTACAGTTTCCTGAGCCTAATGGTCTCTATCATATCTACACTTGAAACTGTGTATGGAGTCAGCCTCCACCACATCGCTTCCTAATGCATTCCATTTGTCAACCACTCTGACACTAAAAAAGTTCTTTCTAATATCTCTGTGGCTCATTTGGGCACTCAGTTTCCACCTGTGTCCCCTAGTGCGTGTGCCCCTTGTGTTAAACAGCCTGTCTTTATCAACCCTGTCGATTCCTCTGAGAATCTTGAATGTGGTGATCATGTCCCCCCTAACTCTTCTGTCTTCCAACGAAGTGAGGTTTAATTCCTGCAGTCGCTCCTCGTAGCTCATACCTCTCAGCTCGGGTACTAGTCTGGTGGCAAACCTTTGAACCTTTTCCAGTTTAGTCTTATGCTTGACTAGATAGGGACTCCATGCTGGAGCCGCATACTCCAGGATTGGTCTGACATATGTGGTATATAATGTTCTGAAAGATTCCTTACACAAGTTTCTAAAGGCCGTTCTTATGTTAGCCAACCTGGCATATGCTGCTGATGTTATCCTCTTGATATGAGCTTCAGGGGACAGGTCTGGCGTGATATCAACCCCCAGGTCTTTCTCTCTCTCTGACTCTTGAAGTATTTCATCTCCCAAATGATACCTTGTATCTGGTCTCCTGCTTCCTACCCCTATCTTCATTACATTACATTTGCTTGGGTTAAACTCTAACAGCCATTTGTTCGACCATTCCTGCAGCTTGTCCAGGTCTTCTTGAAGTCTCAAGCTGTCCTCCTCTGTCTTAATCCTTCTCATAATTTTGGCGTCGTCAGCAAACATTGAGAGGAATGAGTCTATACCCTCTGGGAGATCATTTACGTATATCAGAAACAGGATGGGTCCAAGTACAGAGCCCTGTGGGACTCCACTGGTGACTTCACGCCAGTCTGAGGTCTCACCCCTCACTGTAACTCTCTGCTTCCTATTGCTTAGGTACTCCCTTATCCACTGGAGCGCCCTACCTGTTACTCCTGCCTGTTTCTCCAGCTTATGCATCAACCTTTTATGGGTACTGTGTCAAAGGCTTTCCGACAGTCCAAAAAATGCAGTCCGCCCACCCTTCTCTTTCTTGCTTAATTCTTGTCACCTGATCGTAGAATTCTATCAAGCCTGTAAGGCAAGATTTACCCTCCCTGAACCCATGTGTGTGTGTGTGTGTGTGTGTGTGTGTGGTGTGTGTGTGTGTGTGTGTGTGTGTGTGGTGTGTGTGTGTGTGTGTGGTGTGTGTGTGTGTGTGTGTGTGTGTTTCACNTTTACTCGAATCTATAATAGCAAATAAAATTCGTCTTCATCTTGAAAACATAAATTAATAATTGAGTCGCAACATGGTTTTATAAATGGCCGTTCATGTTTAACAAATTTGTTATCTTTTTATTCTAGCATTGTTGAGGCAGTTGATAGTGGTAAGGATTGTGATGTTGTGTACCTTGACTTTAGCAAAGCTTTCGATACAGTGCCACATGAAAGACTGATTAAAAAGATAGAGGCTCATGGTATTGGGGTGCTTTATTAAGCTGGATTAGGGCATGGCTATACCAAAGGAAACAGAGAGTTAGTATAAATGGAGTCAAGTCAGAGTGGGAAAATGTTGTAAGTGGAGTGCCTCAAGGCTCTGTCTTGGGACCTCTGTTGTTTATAATATATATAAATGATTTAGATTCAGGTTTGAGTAGCAACATTTGCAAATTTGCCGATGATACGAAAATCGGTAGGGAAATTAATTCGGAGGAGGACTCTCTATCACTTCAAGTTGATCTAGATAGGGTTTTGAAATGGTCAAAGGACTGGCAGATGCAGTTTAATGCTGATAAATGTAAAGTTCTGAGGCTAGGTATTGATGATAGAGTTACAAGATACGAGCTAGATGGTGTTGAGATTGCGAAGTCGGATTGCGAAAGGGATCTGGGAGTTATAATTAGTAAGAATTTAAAACAAAAGGATCAATGCATAAATGTTCGTAATAAGGCAAATAGGACACTCGGATTTATTAATCGCAGCGTAAGTAACAAGACACCTGGTGTGGTTCTCAAGCTATATCTTGCTCTGGTTAGGCCCCATTTAGACTATGCAGTTCAGTTTTGGTCGCCATATTATAGAATGGATATAAATTCACTTGAACGTGTCCAGCGTAGGATGACTAAGTTAATTCCCCAAATTAGAAATCTTTCATATGAAGAAAGATTAACAAAGCTTAATTTGCATTCACTGGAAAGGCGAAGAGTTAGGGGTGACATGATAGAGGTTTACAAGTGGATGAATGGACATAACAAAGGGGATATTAATAGGGTATTGAAAGTATCAACACAGGACAGAACGCGAAACAATGGGTATAAATTGGATAAGTTTAGATTTAGGAAAGACTTGGGTAAATACTGGTTCAGTAACAGGGTTGTTGATTTGTGGAACCAATTGCCGCGTAACATTGTGGAGGTGGGGTCCCTCGATTGTTTCAAGCATGGGTTGGACATGTATATGAGTGGGATTGGGTGGTTATAAATAGGAGCTGCCTCGTATGGGCCAATAGGCCTTCTGCAGTTGCCTTTGTTCTTATGTTATGTTCTTATGTTAACTGGTATGTACAAGACGCCTTAAACCACTTGACCATCACGACCGGACAAAATGAGGTGGTTCAAATAGCTTCAAATTTTTTCACCCCACAATAGTGGGGTGGAAAATTACAAACTTTCAACAAAACATAGAACATGGAACAATGGGTAGTTGGATAACACACACACACATTATATATATATATATATATATATATATATATATATATATATATATATATATATATATATATATATATATATATATATATATATATATATATATCCTAGTAGCCAGAATACAGTACTCTGACTACTATGCATGTCCCAAAATCTAATAAGCTCAATATAATAATCTAATAAGTATTCCAGAATTTATATATTTTTTCTTATGAAATTATATAGCTATCCATTTCATTATGTATGAGTTCATTTATTTTTAATTTGAGTTAAAACTAACGTAGATATATGACCGAACCTAACCTAACCTAAACTAACATGACTAAGTCAATAATTTATGTTTCAAATATAATATAATAAGATTTCAAATAGCCCAATTGCAATTTGTTTTTGAAAATAAAAAAAAATCACTCGGCCTATTAGGCAAATCGGGCGTTGCATAGTAGGCCGAGAAGTGCATTCTGGAGTTTGAATGGTCCCCAAGCCAATATGCAACTGAAAACTTCACACCCCAGAAGGATTCGAAACAACACAGCCATGAACATTACTCTTGGCTATCTGGGTTTGAATCCTTCTGGGGTGTCGAGTTTTCAGTTGTATATTGTCTTAGGGACAATTCAAGCTTGTTCGCATTTGTGTTGCTCACGTGGCTCCACCAAGTGAGGTGTTTCGATGAAATATCTATGCCCAAGTTGACCACCGAGCGCTGTGCAATCTTGAATAAATAGTCTTATTAATAGAAAATATTTTTTTTTGTGAATTTCTTCAAGAATTTGTAATCTTCTTACATCTGGGTTTTGAGTATCATACAAATGTTTTTATTTAACATTTCTCTTGTTAGGGTGATATCATGGGCTTGTCTCATATGATTTTTGGGGCACCTGATTGAAGATGACAGGTCAAACACTTCCTCAGCTTGGTCGACGTTATACCTATGTACTTAGATTGAAGGCTACATCCTTCGTGGGGACACCCCAACACCGCCCGCACCGTGGGGGCAGGTGTACAAATATTCCACGTTTGGCTGCTGTAAAGGTTTCTTTGTCGACTTCGGACTTTTTTTGATAAGGAGTTCGGAAGACTTCTTGGTTTTGTAGAAAATGATCAGGTCTATGTTTTAGTTAGGAGTTATGCTTTTTACTCCTTTACGGTTTATTTCTTTCATTATTCGTTCTTCATTTTTGTGATCATTATGCATGGTAGATTTATAATATAATTTTATTAGAGGTGTCGTAGTTTCTGTTCGTGGTTCAGGATTGTACCATCAATCCAAGTGTCGTCTTATTGAAGTGTTTATTTCTGTGTTGCTATATCCATTACTCACCAACACCCGGGTTATTCTTCCAAACTCACTATATATTTATTTATATTATGCTATTTTAATAATTCCAAAACCAAAACAAGACCTACGTAAACTAATTTTGTTTAACCTCGCGAACGGAAATACTCAATAAAAAGCAGCAAATCCTACTCGTGCCACACACGTGACACACACACACACACACCGCCAATGTAGTCCCAATATACAAGATGGGTGAAGTACGGGAGGCACTGAGCTAAAGGCCAACTATTTGAGTACACACACACACACACACACACACACCACACACACACACACACACCACACACACACACACACACACACACACACACACACACACACATGGGGGCCTGGTAACCTGGTGGATAGCGACTAGGGGTCGTAATTCTGTGGCGCGGGTTCGATTCCCGCACCAGGCAGAAACAAATGGGCAAAGTTTCTTTCACCCTGAATGCCCCTGTTACCTAGCAGTAAATAGGTACCTGGGAGTTAGTCAGATGTCACGGGCAGATTCCTGGGGTGTGTGTGTGTGGTGTGAGGAAAAAAAATAGTAAACAGTTGACTGACAGTTGAGAGGCGGGCCGAAAGAGCAGAGCTCAAACCCCACAAACACAACTAGGTGAATACAACTAGGTGGATGCACACACACACACACACACACACGAGTTAAACTCCTGTGTTATGTAGTCCACCATGTCTTGGGCCGTCATTCCTCTGAGCTCTGTTTCCCAAATTATATCCGATAAAAATTTTCTTATCTCCTCATAGTTTCCGTTTTGGAATACCAGCCTTTTGTTTTCTGTTCCCTTGAGTACGTGTATGTGTGTGTGTGTGTGTGTGTGTGTGTGTGTGTGTGTGTGTGTGTGTGTGTGTGTGTGTGTGTGTGTGTGTGTGTGTGTGTACTCACCTAATTGTGCTTGCGGATGTTAAGCTCTGGCTCTTTGATCCCACCTAGGTGTGTACTCACCTAGTTGTACTCACCTAGTTGTGCTTGTGTGGGTTGAGCTCTGGCTCTTTGGTCCCGCCTCTCAACCGTCAATCAACAGGTGTACAGTTTCTTTTTTTTTTTTTTTTTTTAGATATATACACCTTACCTTACCTTGAGGATACCTTGAGGTGCTTCCGGGGCTTATCGTCCCCGCGGCCCGGTCATCGACCAGGCCTCCTGGTTGCTGGACTGATCAACCAGGCTGTTGGACGCGGCTGCTCGCAGCCTGACGTATGAGTCACAGCCTGGTTGATCAGGTATCCTTTGGAGGTGCTTATCCAGTTCTCTCTTGAACACTGTGAGGGGTTTGCCAGTTATGTCCCTTATGTGTAGTGGAAGCGTGTTGAACAGTCTCGGGCCTCTGATGTTGATAGAGTTCTCTCTCAGAGTACCAGTTGCACCTCTGCTTTTCAACGGGGGTATTCTGCACATCCTGCCATGTCTTCTGGTCTCATGTGATGTTATTTCTGTGTGCAGGTTTGGGACCAGCCCCTCTAATATTTTCCACGTGTAAATTATTATGTATCTCTCCCGCCTGCGCTCAAGGGAATACAGATTTAGGCTCTTAAGTCGGTCCCAATAGTTTAGATGTTTTACCGAGTGGATTCTAGCAGTAAAGGACCTCTGCACGCTCTCCAGGTCAGCAATTTCACCAGCAGTGAAAGGGGCTGTCATTGTGCAGCAGTACTCCACTCTAGAGAGCACAAGCGTTTTGAAAAGTGTCATCATCGGTATAGCATCTCTAGTGTGAAAAGTTCTTGTTATCCAACCTGTCATTTTTCTTGCAGTTGTGACGGCTACTTTATTGTGTTCTTTAAAGGTAAGGTCTTCCGACATGAGTACACCCAGATCCTTTACATTGCCTTTTCGTTCTATGTTATGATTTGCCTGAGTTTTGTACGTGGTTTCCGTTTTTATATTTTCATTTTTTCCATAGCGCATGAGCTGGAACTTGTCTTCGTTAAACACCATATTATTTTCTGTAGCCCATAGAAAGACCTGATCTACATCTGACTGGAGGTTCGCCGTGTCCTCTATGTTGCCTACTCTCATGAAGATCCTAGTGTCATCTGCAAAGGATGATACAGTGCTATAGGTTGTGCTCTTGTCTATGTCCGATATGAGGATGAGAAAAAGTACTGGAGCAAGCACAGTACCCTGGGGGACTGAGCTCTTAACGGTTGACGGGTTGGATTTTATTTTGTTGACTATTACACATTGGGTTCTGTTGGTCAGGAAATTGTAGATCCATCTGCCTACTTTTCCGGTAATTCCTTTTGAGCGCATTTTATGGGCAATAACACCATGGTCACATTTATCAAAAGCTTTTGCGAAATCTGTGTAAATTACATCAGCGTTTTGTTTGTCTTCCATAGCATCTAATGCCATATCATAGTGGTCCAGCAACTGCGACAGGCAAGAGCGCCCTGTTCTGAAACCATGTTGTCCGGGGTTATGGAGATGCTGTGATTCCATGTATTTTGTGATCTTACTTCTTAGCACTCTCTCAAAAATTTTTATGATGTGCGATGTTAGTGCTATCGGTCTGTAATTTTTTGCCTCTGCCTTATTTCCTCCTTTATGAAGTGGTGCTATCTCTGCTGTTTTTAGTATATCAGGAATAACGCCAGTATCTAGGCTTTGTCTCCACAGAATGTGAAGGGCCTGCGATAGTGGTTTTTTACAGTTCTTGATGAATATGGAGTTCCAAGAATCCGGGCCTGGTGCGGAGTGCATAGGCATACTGTTTATGGCTTCTTCAAAATCCAGTGGGGATAGGGTGACGTCTGATATATGATTTGATGTTGGTATCATATCCATGAAAAATTCATTTGGGTTATCGATCTTTAGTGCGTTTAATGGCTCGCTGAAGACAGAGTCGTATTGCTTCCTCAGTAGCTCGCTCATTTCTTTGTTGTCATCGGTGAAAGTTCCATCTTCCTTTCGCAGGGGCCCGATACTAGATGTGGTTTTTGATCTTGATTTTGCATAGGAGAAAAAATATTTCGGGTTTCTCTCTATTTCACTGATGGCCTTTTGCTCTCTTTCCCTCTCCTGCGTTTTGTATGATTCTTGTAGCTTGAGTTCAATTTTTCCTATTTCGCTACCTAACCTTCTTCGCCGTTCCTGAGATAGGGTGCGACTCTCAAGTTGTACCGCGATTCGTTTTCTTCGCCTATATAGGGAACGACGTTCTCGTTCCAATCTGCATCTCTTCCTCTTTTTTCTTAGGGGGATGCGGTTTGTACATATTTCTAGTGCTACTGAGCTTATTTTTTCCAGGCACTGGTTCAGGTTCGCATTTCCTAGCTGTTCTTCCCAGTTTATTTCTGTGAAGTCCTGGTTTATTTGCTCCCAGTTTATCTGTTTATTATTGAAGTTGAATTTGCTGAAATCTCCTCCACCGGGAATCTGGACTGGTTTTGAAGGTCTATTCCCCATGGTTGTCATAACTTCAATTAAGTTGTGATCTGAGTAACAGGTATTTGTAATCATTATGTTCCTGATCAATTCATCATTATTAGTGAAAATGAGGTCCAGCGTGTTCTCCTTCCTGGTTGGTTCTACTATTTGCTGGTTTAAGGCAAACCTGTCGCACATCCGTAGCAGGTCATTTGCATGTGCCTGTTCATTAAGGCTACTTCCTGGTATTCTTTCTGATATTACTGTATTAGCCAGGTGCTTCCATTTCAGGTGCCGTAGGTTGAAGTCCCCAAGCAGGATGATGTTCGGAGCTGGATTTGTGAGGTTTTCCAAGCAGTGTTCTACTTTCATTAGTTGGTCTTTAAACTGCTGAGGGTTTGCCTCCGGTGACTTATATACAAGGACAATAACTACATTTATAATCTCTATTTTGATTATCAGCACTTCCACCATATCATTTGAGGTGTTTAGCAAGAGGTGTCTTACAAGAGTTGTTACATTCTTGTACAGCCACTAGTACGCGTAGCGTTTCGGGCAGGTCCTGGAATACGATCCCGCGCCGCGAAGATTCGTTTTTTCATCCAAGTAAACATTTTACTGTTGCGTTAAACAGAGGCTACAGTTAAGGAATTGCGCCCAGTAAATCCTCCCGGCAAGGATACGAACCCATGACATAGCGCTCGCGGAACGCCAGGCGAGTGTCTTACCACTACACACGGAGACTGTTTCCTGAGCCTATTGGGCTCTATCATATATACACTTGAATCTGTGTATGGAGTCAGCCTCCACCACATCGCTTCCTAATGCATTCCATTGTCAACCACTCTGACACTAAAAAAAGTTCTTTCTAATATCTCTGTGGCTCATTTGGGCACTCAGTTCCACCTGTGTTAGTGTGTGTGTGTGTGTGTGTGTGTGTGTGTGTGTGTGTGTGTGTGTGTGGTGTTTGTGTGTGTGTGTGTGTGTGTGTGTGAATACTCACCTAGTTATGCTTGCGGGGGTTGAGTTCTGGCTCTTTGTTCCCGCCTCTCAACTGTCAATCAAATGATGTACAGAGTCCTGATCCTACTGGGCTCTATCAATCGACATTTGAAACTGTATATGGAGTCTGCCTCCTCCATATCACTACTTCATGCATTTCATTTGTTAACTACTCTGAAACTGAAAAGATTCTTTCTAATGTCTCTATAGCTCATTTGGGTGCTAAGTTTTCACCTGTGTCCCCCTTGTCCGTGTTCCACCCGTGCTAAAGAGTTTGTCTTTGTCCATTCTGGCAATTCCCCCTGAGAATTTTGTAGATGGTTATCATGTCTCCCTTACTCTTCTGTTTCCAGGGATGTGAGGTTCAGCTCCCTTAGCCTTTCCTCGTAGCTCATATCTTTCAGTTCTGGGACCAGTCTTGTGGCATACTCTGAATCTTCTCTAATTTTGTCGTGTGTGTGTGTTAACTAGGTATGGACACCAGGCAGGAGCTGCATACTCCAGGAATGGTCTTGTATAAGTGATATACAGGGTTCTGAACGATTCCTTACTCAAGTTTCTAAAGGCAGTTCTTATGGTTGCCAATTTAGCATATGCTGCTGATAATATCCTTTTGATGTGGGCCTCTTGGGACGCGTTCGGTGTGAAATCAACCCCCCAGATCTTTCTCTCTATTTAATTAAGGAGGCAGCAGACATGTTTGTCACAGTCCGAATGGAATAAAATGGAGACAAGAATCCATGGTTTAATCAGAGATGTAAGCTAGCAAAGCAACTAAGTAATGGTGTTGAGAAACTATAGAAAACAACAGTGAAGAAACTGATAATATAACTGAGGATAGGGGCATACAGATTCACTGCAAACGACTAGGAAGTGGGTGAGGAACTCAATAGGAAATTCCAGGAGGCTTTCACAATAGAGCAAGGGGAAGTCTCGGAGAGTGAATATCTAACCAGGCCCCACTAAATGAGTTTGTGATAACAAGTGGAGAGGTGAGGAAGCATCGGCTACAGTTGGAAGTGACAAAAGCTCTAGGCCCGGATGGAATCTCACCTTGGATAATGACAGAAGGTTCAGAAGCTCTGTGGGGCCACTCTCCAAGGAGTATAACAAATCACTGGAAACAGGTGAAATGCCCAAAACTTGGAAGACGGCTAATTAGTCCAGATATTCAAGAATGGTGATGGAAGGCGCTGAACTACAGGCCAGTGTCCATAACTTCCATGCGATGCAAGATGATTGAGAAGATTGTGCGAAAAAACCTAGTGTAACATCTGGAGCAAAAGAACTTTGTAACAGAATATTAGCATGGGTTCAGGGATAGCAAATTATGCCTCACAAGATTAATTGAATTATATGACCAGGCAATAAAAATCAGGCAAGAAAGAGAGGACTGGGCAGACTGCATATTTTTAGATTACAGAAAGCCTTTGATACAGTACCACGTAAGAGACTAATGCACAAGCTTAAGATGCGGGCAGGAGTGAAATGGAAGGTAGTCCACTGGATAAGAGAGTACCTAAGCAACAGAAGACAGTGAGTAACTGCGATGGGTGAGGTCTCAGATTGACGAGGCGTCACTAGTCGAGTTCTACAGGAATCAGTCCTTGGACATATACTGTTTCTGATATATGTAAATGATCCCCCAGAGGAAATAGACTCGTTACTCTCAATGTTTGCGGATTATGAAAAATTATAAGATGGCTTAAGACAGAAGAAGACAGTATGAGGCTACAACATGAACCCCTGACAAAATCAACGAATGGTTCAACAAATGGCTACTAAAGTTCAATCCAGGAAAATGTAAGGTAATGAAACTAGGTGGGTGTAATAGAAAGCCAGACACGAGATATAAAATTGGAGATGAAGTCCGTCAAGAAACGGTCAGAGAGAAAGATCTAGGACTTGATGTCACGCCAAACCTGTTTCCCGAAGAACCAATCAAAAGAATAACATCGGCGGCGTATGAGAGGCTGGCTAACATCAGAACTGCCTTCAGAATCCTGTGTAAGGAATTATTCAGAACCTTGTATACCACGTATGTAAGGCCAACCCTGGAGTATGAGGCCCCAGTATACAGCACGTACCTTGTCAATTACAAGATGAAACTGGAAAAAGTTCAGAGGTATGCCACTAGATTAGTCCCAGAATTAAGAGGCATGAGTTACGAGGAAAGGCTGCGTGAACTGTACCTCATATCGCTGGAAGACAGAAGAATTCGTAGAGACATGAACACCACATACAAAATTCTCGGGGGAATTGACAGGGTAGACCAGGATGTATTATATAACACGGGTGAAACACGCACAAGGGGGACACAGGTGGATGCTGAGTACCCATATGAGGCACACAGATACTAGAAAGAATTTTTTCAGTGTTAGTAGTTAGTAAATGGAATGCAGTAGGAAGTGATGTGGAGGAGGCAGACTCCATACACAGTTTCAAATGTAGATACGATAGAGCTCGAGAAACTCAGGAATCTGTACACCAGTAGATTCACAGTTGAGAGATGGGACCAAAGAACTGAAGCTCAACCCCTGCAAGTACAACTAGGTGATTCGAACTAGGTTAGTACTCACACACACAGACATCTCACTCTCAAACTCTACCTTCATCTCTCTGACCCTTACAGACAAACTTTAACCCTACTACCAAATAAGGGATCAAGCATGATGGTAGGACAAGAGAACACAGGTGAGAAGAGGATAGGGCGAGTCATACGTGGAGATGATCGTTCATGCACGGAGGGAAATCGGGGGGGAATTGAATAACATGGGGGGGGGGGGGACCATAATAAATTACAGATGGAACCGAGTGCAGCAGAGCAGGATATAAAAACCCTTAACGAAGCCCTCCTCAGACTCAGGCCCAGGCAACTAACTCCCAGGTAGCAGGGGATATAGCAATGGTAGGGACCTCTACATGGGTGCCAACTTTGCTGAAATGCTGAGGAAGAGCCTTGATGCCATGTCCACAGTCAAGGAAGTTGCAATGAGATCAGTAACTTCACGGGAGGCCGAAAAATGCACGATTCAGCTAATGGAAGAAAAATATCTAGTCATGGTAGGTATTAAGAAACAAGAAGGTTCCATGTAGGAAGAGTGCAAGGCTATGGACAAAGCTGCAGTGTCCGGCATACTGAAGGTAATACAAACGGAAGGTGATGAACAATGCACAGAGAAGGTTTTCCAGCTTGGCCAGTACAACAAAGACAAAAATCGATCGATGTAGGTAGTATTCAGGAACGAGGACCACGAAAGAGGACATTCTAGTAAAGAAGAGCAAATTGTAATATGAGGGGAGAATACAGAGAAGTGTTCCTTGAGAGGGACATGACCAGGGACGAGATAATGCAGGCAGCAGATGCAAGGCAAAAGGCGCAGGGAGAAGGAACGGAGCCAGGAAATCTCAGCCTCCATCCAACAATCTGAGAGGGAAGTGGGGAACCTAGAGCCAGCAATTCATGAATCCCAGAGGGGACTGCACACATCTCCACCTGCCACCTCCATAGGACCTCCCCCTCCCCTAAGCCCACTTTCTCCCTATCCCCTACACAATGCCCCACCATTTTCCGAAATCCTCCCTCTCCCCTCCTTCACCCCGAGCACCCCCTTCCTCTCATACCCTGGTCTTCTTCCTGCCCCAAACAGGTCGAGGTAAGACCTAAGCCTTCTACTCCCCACCCCACCTCCCCGCAAACCTCTGGTAACTACTCCTCAGGAAGACGTGCCGTCATCCTGCGAACCCCCACCCTGAGAACCTCCTGTCCCCCTCCCCCCCCCCACACCCTCTGTACATCTTCCTGTCCGTACCCTACAGAAGGTTGTTAAAAAGTTGGAGAATCAGGCAGGAGTAAAAGAAATGGTGCTCTAGTGGATAATGGAGGATCTAAGCAACAGGAAACAGTGAGTATCTGTGAGGGTTGGTGGGGGGAGAAGACAAAAGAGTGGTGAAATGTCACCAACGGAGTCTCACAGGGCTCTGTACTTGGACCCATCCTGTTTCTGATATATGTAAATGATCTTCCAGAGAGTATAGACTCATTTCTCTCAATGTTTGCTGATGACGCAAAAATTATGAAAAGAACCAAGACAGATGAAGATAGTCAGAGACTACAGGATGACCTGGAATAACTGGATGAATGGTCTAAAAAATGGCATCTAAAGTTTAACTCGGGAAAGTGTAAAATAATGAAATTAGGCGAAGGGAGCAGGAGGCTGAGCACAAGGTACCAACTGGGAGGTGAAATCCTGCAAGATTCAAATATAAAGAAAGGTCTGGGGGTTGATGCCACACCGACCTCTCCCCAGAAGCCCACATTAAAAGGATATTATCACCAGCATATGCCAGACTGGCAACATGAGGAATCGTTCAGGACCTTGAATACCAGTGAGATGTAATGACACAGTGAGATGAATTATGAAGAAGATAGAGCCCTTTGTTTTGTGGTGCAAGAAGAAAAGTGTCTTCAAAACCTTGAATATTTGCAATGTAATATTAAAGACCACGAGTAATCTGGGCTTCGAACTCAACAGAAAAGCCTTCCGTAGACCTGCTTCTTTGCTACGTAACAGGCAAAATTTAAAGCCTGTATCAACACCCACACTAATGCAACTGAAAGAGATGTTGAGACATGTATTGCTGATATGTTGAAGAACGCCCCAAACAAACTCGGTGGAAACAGATAAAAGGGTGGTGAAGCAAGAAGACATGTGAATCACACAACAGACTTGGATATGACGCCAGCTGAAAATATACTTACCTAATTGTGCTTGCGGGGGTTGAGCTTTGGTTCTTGGTCCTGCCTATCAACTGTCAATCAGCCGGTTCGGCCGAGCGGACAGCACGCTGGACTTGTGATCCTGTGGTCCTGGGTTCGATCCCAGGCACCGGCGAGAAACAATGGGCAGAGTTTCTTTCACCCTATGCCCCTGTTACCTAGCAGTAAAATAGGTACCTGGGTCTTAGTCAGCTGTCACGGGCTGCTTCCTGGGGGTGGAGGCCTGGTCGAGGACCGGGCCGCGGGGACACTAAAAAGCCCCGAAATCATCTCAAGATAACCTCTAGATAACCACTTGACAGACCAATCCTGGAGTATGCAGCTCCTGTCTGGAGTTCATACCAAGTTAAACACAAGACAAAGTTAGAGAAGATTCAGAGGTATGCTACCAGACTAGTCCCAGAACTGAGACGTATGATCTACGAAAGAAGGGCTAAGGGAGCTAAAACTCACGTCCCTGGAAGACCGAAGAGTAAGAAGAGACATGATAACCACTTACAAAATTCTCAGGGGAATTGACAGGGTGGACATAGACAGACAGATATTTAGCACGGGTGGGACACGAACAAGGTGGCAAGGTAGAAACTTAGTACCTATATGAGCCACAGAGACATTAGAAAGTCAGAGTAATTAAAAAATGGAATGCATTCGGCAGTGATGTGGTGGATGCAAAATCCATACTCAGTTTCAGATTTAGATATGATAGAGCCCAGTAGGCTCCAGAATCTGTACACTAGTTGATTGACAGTTGAGTGGCGGGTCCAGATAGCCGAATCTCAACCCTCGCAAGCACAACTAGGTGAGTACGCTAGCTGGACGGTTTCTGCTCTTTCCATATGAAAACACTAATAACATTGAGAGATTATTTGGAACATTCAGAACCCTCGTAATAGTGTGCAAGAGGCAGTGGCGTAATTAACTGTGGGAAGCAAGATCACAAGTTAGGTATCCAATGCAAGTTATTTCTTATAAGACATTCAGATGTTCATGATTGAATATCTTATGCCGATATATAAATAATTGTATAAAGAGAAAATGCAGCTAACGGTAAAATAGGCAGATAAACACCGCAGTTTACATATTTAAATAATGAATTTTATTAGAACAAACCTACCAAATTAGGTATAGAGTCATTGTAATATAGGATTTATTGACCAACCCGTCCTCTTAAAAAGAACGTCACTTTTGGCTCGTATGCGCGATATGG
Source organism: Procambarus virginalis (assembly GCA_020271785.1). Lineage (NCBI taxonomy): Eukaryota > Metazoa > Arthropoda > Malacostraca > Decapoda > Cambaridae > Procambarus > Procambarus virginalis. The sequence continues at coordinate 4,192,768 of WNGS01003388.1, forward strand.
CCAAATTTGGACGTAATTTGAAATGAAGTCGACTCACAAAAGTGACGTTCTGTTCCGTTTTCTATTCGAGTCGTCCGGCGTGCGCGCAGAGGTTATGAGAGGACACTTTAAATTAACGTTTTTCATAACGTTTTGAAACTTTATGAGAATTTCCTGCCCACCTAACCTATCAGAGGATCCTTAACTTACTGTTGTTGAAAAAAAAAATCCTAAATTTATTTTCATATTTTTTTCATTTTCGAATTACGTCCAAATTCGGCCATACGGGAAAACGGCTAAATGCGACGTTCTTTTTAAGAGGACAGGTTGCATTGACCACTTTGAAATTTAAATGCCTTTTATCTACAAATAATAAACTAACATATGTTAGCTTATATTTTCCTAAACTGATAAATCTCTCTCCATATAATTTCAAACATTTCCTTCATGTCAGAAAGTTGGATATGCCAAATCTTTCGAATCTTAAACATTAACCTATTTGGCATTTCAAAATATAATTTACAATTATTCACCAAAAAACGGCTTCATGCCGTACGCCCATTGTACGCTAAATAAAATGTTATATCAGTAAACATGATGTGTTGTTGAACATAATGTTTACTACATAAATATATTTTAAATACTTATTTATACTTCAAAATTATTTTCAGCATAATATGTGTGCATTCCATGGAATATAAACACGGAATTCATAATGATTCATGGACGCCCTGTCAGCAATGTTACAAATCAATTTAGATATCCAAAACAGAAAGGAATTATTGGCCGAGACTGTACAAATAGTAAATTCTGTGGCGAGGCGTTCTCCCTTCTGCGGCGCCACAGATACCAGTCACTCACGGAGAGCGTCGCACACCTAGCCTTGTCCCCACGTGAGGAGTGAGATAAGGCCAGCCGTCCCCAGTTCTCCATCAACTGGCACTGTCCGCACCTCACTACGACTGGTCTAGCCCCTCAAATACAGCCTGTCCTCCAAACAAAGACCCAAAAGTGATTCCATCCACCCGCCAAACCCCTGTTTATGAATGAAAAACGGTTTACACACGACTCACAACTGATTTCATCCGAACACTTCGGGAACAAGTGCTTCACTGACGAATTTTGTTCGAACCATAACGCTATAAATGCTTCATCCACGTACTACAAATACAAATAATCGCCAACAGAACCTAAACATCTAACCTAATCAATACCTAT
>WNGS01003388.1:4193989-4201489 GCA_020271785.1 Procambarus virginalis
ATATGCACAGTATGCTAATATATTATAATATTAATTTATATTTGAGAAAATTTCCGTTTTGAATGAACAGCAATTAACAATTTATGAATGCGTCTGTGGGGTCGACCGCTGGATGGAATGGATTTGAGTCGAGGATGGGTTGCAAAAATAATACTCCTTAAGGTCGCCAATCTGGCAAGTACCTCCTGTTACCGGCAGGTAATTTTCTGTTAGATTTGTGGTCTTAAACAACAGCTCAAGATTCTTTGGCTGTACTCAAATTCACTATGGTCTTAGGCAAACAATTTGGGAAGTGAAGGTGTGAATAACTCCAAACAGAGAACTAAAATATATACATATTTTCTAAAACAAATTACACTCGTTTGTGGCCAACTAAATGTGGTGACAGTTAAATATGGCAACACTCTCCAGTCAAATTTGAATGCAAATGCAACACCGCTCAAGGCTCTCTTTATAGCGGAATTATAACTTTCTCCAGCACAAATGCAGAAATTTCTTAGTCAACACGTAGAGAGTAAACTATAAAAACAAGATATTAATGAGCAAACTATAATTTACATATAACTTGTCTCCCAGGCGAGTACTCAAACAACAATTATCATCACATTAAAGCCATCCACTTAACCAAGAATTTCTCACAATGTTAATATTACGTTACACTCCTTTAAATGCGAGGGAGGCATTGGCCATTGCCTTGGCATTCTGAATTAACTCACAGTTTCCTTACAAAGCAGATACAAGTAGACCAACGAGTGAACATATATATATATATATATATATATATATATATTATATATATATATATATATATATATATATATATATATATATATATATATATATATATATAATATATATATATATATATATATATATATATATATATATATATATATATATATATATACACACACACAAGTAACTTGCCACACAAGTACTCATACGAGTGGCGAGTGTGAGGGAAAGCTAGCCACCCCTCCTGCCACCACCCGTGTCCACCCCTACCCGCCACCACCCATGTCATTCCTCCCACGCCGGCCAATGTCTCAGCCCGCCCGGGGATGGAGGGGACTCCACCAACTAACCAAGAACCCCTCAGCCAAGAACAAGGTCCTGGGAACGGTGCATCCAGACGTGCAACCAGAGGACCCAGTCGCAGAGGAACGTGTCGGGTGTGTGACGAATCTCACAGCCTTAGAGGCGATGGAACCCTACGTCGACACAACAACTGTGACGGTTCATGGACGGCACCTGTAGAGAGGGAAGGCCCACAGGCCCCCCAGCACCCCCACACATCCCAGCAAATCACGTCATCGAACTGGCACATGCATCACCACCAGAACTCCTCCACCAATGCGGCCATCAGATGAATAACAGACCTTCTAAGGAAAGTGAATGAACGGTCTGCAAATCTTAATGCCGTGGGTACCATCAAAGCCTGGCATAATTTGCTCCTGTTTGGCAAATATTGCTTAGGCGTACCTGCAAGAGGCGGCAGGTCACTAGCCTCATCAGTCACTAGGGCAATAAATAATTTCCCCAGAGCTCACAACTTGATCCCCATCCCTCCTCAACGCAAAAACCGTCGTGGCAGACCCAAGAGTTCCAATGACAATTTTAAACTAGGAACTCAAGTGACCAAAAAATTGAAGAGGGCAACACAGTAGGAGCAATTAGGTTACTTACCAGCGAAGACACAATCGCCCGTAGAAATCTTGCTACCGCCAACTCACTGAGAGAGAAGCACCCTCCTAGAGTACCGTGGGAACCCACTGCTCAAGACACAATGACCCAGACATGGGACCTCTATTCCTCCAAGTGTCAGAGGTATACAAAGCCATCATGTCATTTCCGCCAGGTTCAGCAGGGGGATACACTGGAGTAAGATCTTAGCACCTCAAGGAGATGGTAAAGCCAGTTCTCGGAGAAGTTGCCGAGACAGTATTGTCAGAGGTCACGAAGTTTGTCAACGACTGCCTCTCTGGGTTGATCCCAGATACAATTAAACACTTTTTCTTCGGAGCATCCCTCTGTGCCCTTAAGAAGAAGGATGGTGGAGTCAGACCCATTGCCGTGGGTATCACACTTCGGCGCCTTGTTGCTAGGGCAGCTGTCAGAAAAATTAGCATAGACGCTGCAACGATGCTTCGACCCCATCAACTGGGTTTCGGTGTCCCCCATGGCTGTGAAGCAGCTGCTCCTGCAGCACGAGCCTATATCAAGCCCCTCCCTGAAAATAAGGCATTAATTAAATTAGACTTTAAAAATGCCTTCAACCAGGTAAAAAAGGAATGTGGTACTGGAAGCAGTTCGAACAAGCTTTCCTTCTCTACTCCCTTTCGTCTCAGCAGGTACAGTAGGGAATCGACGCTGTTGTTTGGGGAACAACAGCGTCGTTTCTTCTGCAGAAACAACAGAAGTTGTTTCTGCAGAAGGTGTCCAGCAGCAGGGAGACCCACTTGCCCCTTTTCCTTTTTGCATGGCTGTTAAAGAGGTTACAAGCAGGCTGACCAGCGAACTCAACATCTGGTTCCTGGACGATGGCCCCCCGGCAGGGACACAGGAGGCCCTGCTAGAAGATCTACAGCTGGTGAAATCTAAGGGAGAGGAGTTAGGTTAGGACTCACCCTAAACCCTTTAAAGTGTGAAATAATCTCATCTAGCCAACCAACCATAGATGCAGTGCGAACCAGATTGCCAGGAGCCCAAGTGATCGCTCCCACCGACATTGTGCTGCTAGGGGCACCTCTGGGCTCGAGCGCCATAGAGGTACTCCTCGAAGAAAAGCTGAACGACCTGAGGAAGATGGAGGGAAGAATAGGGGGCCTTGGACGCCCACGATGCTTTGTAACCTTCTCACAAGGTGCCTGGCTTTGCCCAGACTGACCTATTTCCTAAGGTGTGCTCCCTCCTTCGACAGCCCAAAATTAACAGAATATGACTCGCTCCTAAGGTCATTAACCGTGAAAGTGTTAACTCTCCCTGCAAGATGACCAATGGGACCAAGCAACACTCCCAGTTAGACTCGGGGGAAAAGGTATTCGCAAGGCGACACAGTTAGCATTGCAGGCATTCTTATCCTCGACCAGTGCTACAGGTGAATTAGTTAAGGAAATACTACCGGAATACCTAAGAGACTCCATTGGGATTCATGATCCCAAATTCGCGGAAGGAGCCGGTCAGTGGGACACTCTTGTCAACTCTCACCCTCGCCCAACTTCTCCAAATGACTGCAAACAGTCCAAATGGGACAGCCCCATAGTGGAAAACATCGCCACATTATTGCTGGACGTAGGTTCTCAGAAGGACAGAGCGCGTCTTCTAGCTGTACAAGCGCCCCATGCCGGGGACTTCCTGTTGGCAGTCCCTAATTCCGCCTTGGGCACCCGCCTGGACCATCGGCCCCTAAGTTTTGGTGTTGCCCTGCGCCTTGCCGCCCCTATCTCCACCGAGCACCGGTGTATTTGCGGCCATGCACGGGCAGACCAATACGGCAGTCATGGTCTCATCTGTCGTAAGAAACAGGGAAAGATTGCCAGACACGAAGCAGTCAATGACATCATCAAGAGAAGTTTGGCTACAGCTGGGTGTCCAGCACAAAGGGAACCCCAGTTGTGCAGACCTGACAACAGCCTAAAACGCCCAGATGGAGTCACCCTGCAGCCGTGGAGGGAAGGTAAGCAGGTCGTGTGGGACTACACGTGTACATCTACATTGGCCGATACCTATCTACCTATAGGTATTGGCCGATACCTATCTAGGCCAAGTTTTCTCAGAATTTTATATATCTATTTTTTTCTTATGAATGATAAATAGCTATCCATTTCATTATGTATGGTTATTTTTTTTTAATTTGAGTTAAAACTAACGTAGATATATGACCGAATATATATATATATATATATATATATACCTAGTAGCCAGAATACAGTACTCTGACTACTATGCAAGGCCCAAAATCTAATAAGCCCAATATAATAATCTAATAAGTTTTCCAGAATTTATATATTTTTTTTCTTATGAAATTATATAGCTATCCATTTCATTATGTATGAGTTCATTTATTTTTAATTTGAGTTAAAACTAACGTAGAAATATGACCGAACCATACCTAACCTAAACTAACATGACTAAGTCAATAATTTATGTTTCAAATATAATATAATAAGATTTCAAATAGCCCAATTGCAATTTGTTTTTGAAAATAAAAAAAATCACTCGGCCTATTAGGCAAATCGGGCGTTGCATAGTAGGCCGAGAAGTGCATTCTGGAGTTTGAATGGTCCCAAGCCAATATGCAACTGAAAACTTCACACCCCAGAAGGATTCGAAACAACACAGCCATGAACATTACTCCTGGCTATCTGGGTTTGAATCCTTCTGGGGTGTCGAGTTTTCAGTTGTATATTCTCTTAGGGACAATTCAAGCTTGTTCGCATTTGTGTTGCTCACGTGGCTCCACCAAGTGAGGTGTTTCGATGAAATATCTATGCCCAAGTTGACCACCGAGCGCTGTGCGATCTTGAATAAATAGTCTTATTAATAGAAAATATTTTTTTGTGTGAATTTCTTCAAGAATTTGTAATCTTCTTACATCTTGGGTTTTGAGTATCATACAAATGTTTTTATTTAACATTTCTCTTGTTAGGGTGATATCATGGGCTTGTCTCATATGATTTTTTGGGGCACCTGATTGAAGATGACAGGTCAAACACTTCCTCAGCTTGGTCGACGTTATACCTATGTACTTAGATTGAAGGCTACATCCTTCGTGGGGACACCCCAACACCGCCCGCACCGTGGGGGCAGGTGTACAAATATTCCACGTTTGACTGCTGTAAAGGTTTCTTTGTCGGCTTCGGACTTTTTTTGATAAGGAGTTCGGAAGACTTCTTGGTTTTGTAGAATATGATCAGGTCTATGTTTTAGTTAGGAGTTATGCTTTTTACTCCTTTACGGTTTATTTCTTGCATTATTCGTTCTTCATTTTTGTGATCATTATGCATGGTAGATTTATAATATAATTTTATTAGAGGTGTCGTAGTTTCTGTTCGTGGTTCAGGATTGTACCATCATTCCAAGTGTCGTCTTATTGAAGTGTTTATTTCTGTGTTGCTATATCCATTGTTCACCAACTCCCGGGTTATTCTTCCAAACTCACTATATATTTATTTATATTATGCTATTTTAATAATTCCAAGACCAAAACAAGACCTACGTAAACTATTTTTATTTAACCTCGCGAACGGAAATACTCAATAAAAAGCAGCAAATCCTACTCGTGCCACACACGTGACACACACACACACACACCGCCAATGTAGTCCCAATATACAAGATGGGTGAAGTACGGGAGGCACTGAGCTAAAGGCCAACTATTTGAGTACACACACACACACACACACACACACACACACACACACACACACACACACACACACACACACACACACACGTGCTCTTGTGACGCGAGTACTCTTGTGACACGAGTACTCTTGTGACACGAGTACTCTTGTGACACGAGTACTCTTGTGACACGAGTGCTCTTGTGACACGAGTACTCTTGTGACACGAGTACTCTTGTGACACGAGTACTCTTGTGACACGAGTACTCTTGTGACACGAGTACTCTTGTGACACGAGTGCTCTTGTGACACGAGTACTCTTGTGACACGAGTACTCTTGTGACACGAGTACTCTTGTGACACGAGTGCTCTTGTGACACGAGTACTCTTGTGACACGAGTACTCTTGTGACACGAGTACTCTTGTGACACGAGTACTCTTGTGACACGAGTGCTCTTGTGACACGAGTGCTCTTGTGACACGAGTGCTCTTGTGACACGAGTGCTCTTGTGACACGAGTACTCTTGTGACACGAGTACTCTTGTGACACGAGTACTCTTGTGACACGAGTACTCTTGTGACACGAGTACTCTTGTGACACGAGTGCTCTTGTGACACGAGTACTCTTGTGACACGAGTGCTCTTGTGACACGAGTACTCTTGTGACACGAGTACTCTTGTGACACGAGTACTCTTGTGACACGAGTGCTCTTGTGACACGAGTGCTCTTGTGACACGAGTACTCTTGTGACACGAGTACTCTTGTGACACGAGTGCTCTTGTGACACGAGTACTCTTGTGACACGAGTGCTCTTGTGACACGAGTACTCTTGTGACACGAGTACTCTTGTGACACGAGTACTCTTGTGACACGAGTGCTCTTGTGACACGAGTACTCTTGTGACACGAGTACTCTTGTGACACGAGTACTCTTGTGACACGAGTACTCTTGTGACACGAGTACTCTTGTGACACGAGTGCTCTTGTGACACGAGTACTCTTGTGACACGAGTACTCTTGTGACACGAGTACTCTTGTGACACGAGTACTCTTGTGACACGAGTACTCTTGTGACACGAGTACTCTTGTGACACGAGTACTCTTGTGACACGAGTACTCTTGTGACACGAGTACTCTTGTGACACGAGTACTCTTGTGACACGAGTACTCTTGTGACACGAGTACTCTTGTGACACGAGTACTCTTGTGACACGAGTACTCTTGTGACACGAGTACTCTTGTGACACGAGTACTCTTGTGACACGAGTGCTCTTGTGACACGAGTACTCTTGTGACACGAGTACTCTTGTGACACGAGTGCTCTTGTGACACGAGTGCTGTTGTGGCATGAGTGCTGAGATGTAACGTGACATGAGACAAGAGTGAGCTGTAACATGACATGAGACAAGAGAGTGAGATGTAACATGACATGAGACAAGAGTGAGCTGTAACATGACATGAGACAAGAGAGTGAGCTGTAACATGACGCATGTCACGTGTTTCAACTGAAGAGATTCTTCAACACATTGCTGATCCCTCTATGTGATTGTCATTTGTTTAATGTTTACATTCAGTACCTGAACACATGTATGTGCACATTAAAGACAAGTTTCTTATATAATCTAGACATGCGCTCACATACACAAATATATACTAAATCTGTGTCTTAAGACAAATGACAGCGTGGATATATGATATATATTTGGATATAATAGATATCGTGGTTATCATTGTAAATGGAAAAAGATTTAATAGGAGAGGAGACGGAGGCAGAGGAGGGGGGGGGCTGGATATGACTCAGTGAGGTCAGCAGCCAGACCTGCTGACCTGGTTGTGTCCTACCCCGCCACATATGCTGACCTGGTTGTGTCCTACCCCTGCACCATGCTGACCTGGTTGTGTCCTACCCCGCCACATATGCTGACCTGGTTGTGTCCTACCCCTGCACCATGCTGACCTGGTTGTGTCCTACCCCGCCACATATGCTGACCTGGTTGTGTCCTACCCCTGCACCATGCTGACCTGGTTGTGTCCTACCCCGCCACATATGCTGACCTGGTTGTGTCCTACCCCTGCACCATGCTGACCTGGTTGTGTCCTACCCCGCCACATATGCTGACCTGGTTGTGTCCTACCCCTGCACCATGCTGACCTG
>WNGS01003388.1:4237363-4252047 GCA_020271785.1 Procambarus virginalis
TATATATATCTCCATCCTACAGCAGCCCTAAGTTAAATGTGTATGACACCCTTCTGAGGTCCATGCTGGTGAAAGTCCTGAACCTGCCATTGGACGACTCTCAGTGGGAGCAAGCACCCTTCCTGTAAGACTTGGCGGCCTTGGTGTCCGCACAGCCTCCCAAATTGCTCTACCAGCCTTCCTTTCCTCCTCCCACGCATCGCACGACCTCGTCAGAGATATCTTACCTGCAACCCTGAGAGATTCAGCAGGAATACACGATCCTGCTTTCACTGAATGTTCAAATCAGTGGGAAGTTCTCGCAGCCCCAGCAACCATTATAGAGCCAACAAAACAACAAAAACAGTCTGGCTGGGACCACCCTCTAGTGGAAAAAGTAGCTGATGCTATGCTCAGCGCCGCAACATCAGACAAGGAGAAAGCCCGCCTCAAAGCAGTGCGTGCCCCCCATGCAGGAGACTTCCTCCTGGCAGTACCCATGTCACAATGGGCACGCGCCTAGATCCAGAATCCCTTCGTGTAGCAGTGGCCCTCCGCCTTGGTGCCCCAATTCACACTGAATACAAGTGTATTTGCAACAGGGTGGAAGCAGACCAATACGGACTGCATGGGTTGCATTGCGGAAACACAAAGGGCTGGCATGCAAGACACAACGAGGTCAATGACATCATCAAGAGAAGCCTCGTCTCAGCTAAGTGCCCAGCGGAGAGAGAACCTCGCATCCTAGGGGTCCAAAACCCGGATTTCCCCGCACTTCGCCCTGATGGCATCACTATATACTCATGGAAGGAGGGTAGACAGTTGGTGTGGGACTACACATGTGTATCCACCCTGGCTGACACCTATGTACACTTCGGAGCTGATCAAGCAGGTGGGGCAGCCAACCACAGGGAAACAGCAAAATCTCTCAAATACAGGCGACTGGCAGGTCAATACCTCTTTGTTCCCATAGCGTCTGAGATGCATGGCCCCTGGGGCAAGAGTGCCTTGGGATTTCTCAAGGAATTGGGTTCCAAGCTCATTGACGTCACCAGAGACCCAAGGGCTTGCAGATTTTTGTTTCAGCGCCTCAGTGTGGCGATCCAGAGGGAAATGCTTGCTGCGTCCTCGGTTCCTGTCCGGAAGCGGAGGAGCTTCAAGAGATCCATAACCTTCAGGCATTTGTCTTGTATGTTTTGTAACCTTTAAATACACAATAAAGCATAAGAAAAAAAAAGGAAGGGGGTGGTAGGAGAAAAGCACACAGAAACTGTATTGGAGGAGACCTACATTCCCTCCAATGCGTTATGTGTGATTTCCTCCGAGGCTATGGGTCCCCCTTCTTCCAGCCAGAGGTGGTACTCATATTATATATATATATATATATATATATATATATATATATATATATATATATATATATATATCACTAAGAACTCTTTGACCCGGCCAGGATTCGAACCCATGCCGTCCAGGATCACCCCTAAACGTACACAGTACCGTGACCACCGCACCAATGATCGTCTATCGGTGGTCACGGTACTGTGTACGTTTAGGGGTGATCCTGGACGGCATGGGTTCGAATCCTGGCCGGGATTATATATATATATATATATATATATATATATATATATATATATATATATATATATATATATATATATATATATATATATATATATATATATATATATATATATATATATATATATATATATATATAGGAAATACTAGAAGGTCATGTCCCAACTTTGTACAGTAAAATAACAACATACTGGAGTCAATGACATGGTAGGAAATGCAAAATGGAGCCAGCGAGGTGTAGAGGTGTCATGGGCTCTATCGGAGACCTCTAAATGAACTTCAGAGGTACACGGTATATTCAATATCCTTTCAGCAAGTATACAAAATATTGCAAAGGAACAAAAGAAAAATCTGGACAGTTTTCTGCAAGAAATGCAGAACCAAACGGGCTGCAGTGGATATGTGGGCCTGTGGGCAGCTCCAAGCAGCTGCGTGTTGAATCAAGCTCTCACAAGTGAAGCTCAGCCCCGGACCGGGAATCGGGAGTAGACAGGCAATAAGTCACAATAACGTGGCTGAAGATATTATGACCAAACCACACATCAGAAAGTGAGGAAACGGCGACTTTTCAGTTCCCTCTGGACCATTATCATGTCGTGTGATAATGGTCGTTATCTTTTTATCTTACTTACCTACTCCTCATATTTCATCTCACTCCTTTATTTTATTTATTTTCCGGTCCTTGCCTCTTTTCTATCACACTACTTCATAATAGTTCAGGGCGGACCACAACGTCGTCGTTTCTTCATTTGCTGGTGTGTGGTTCGGGAGTAGAACTTCCAGAACTCCATCCACATAAAATCCAAGTATAGTTGTGCTGTAACAAATGGTATGTAAAATGTTTAAAAAGCGTTACAGTGGTGTACGTTTCTTGTCAGCTTTGCTTGCCAGGCTCAGCACGTGGCTCTTCATGGTCATTAAAGTGTCACACTTTATCTCCACGATGTCAAATTTTTCATTGTGCACTAATTTTTGCCATCCATCTGTGGGTCTGTCTTAATAACTTCTCCATGCCTTTTATTTAATTATCGTCAGTATTTCGCATCTGCAAATGCAACCTACCAACGCTTTCACCTAGGTAGAAATTGCTGCATTTCTGTGATTAATCAATTAGCAGTTGATGTTTTTCCTCTCTTGAGTATGTATTGGTTAGAGTGCAGTCTTCAACATATGCAGTTTAGCGGATAAGGCGGCAGAGTATCGAAGAAGACTTTCCACAACACTACTTGTCTGACTCTCAGGTTCTGCTTCATTGAGGTCTATTTTTAAATTTCGTTCTTGCAGTATTTCATTATAAGCATTAGAATGGAGCCAGAGATATCAATCACTTGGAATTTAGACAATAGTCCAGGCGCGAAAGTCAATCAAAGGCATCTGAAATATGTCCTTCATTCATCCAGTGACTGATACCACTTAAGTGGGAGGTTCAGGAAAAGACCAACAGATTATGGCAAAAAAAATGCAGTCATTTGTTGTGAGATTATTAACTCAAGAATATTGACAGTAATTGACAGCTATAAGAAAAGGTCTGCATAGTTGCTGAACTGAACCCTCTGATGTGAATTGGAATTACATGTGCCTTTTTCCATAGAAAATGTCATATTACTTGGTAGGGACGAGTGAGCGGTAATGTCAGCAAATACACACAACTGCATAACAGTTTTGGTCAACCTTATCGGGCCTTATTTCCCCTTCCAGTGAATAGAGATTAAAATTGGTGGTAAAGTTCATGTCATTTAATTCAAATGACTGTTCTCTACCGTTTGCTGGTTCCAGGGATTGTTTTTTTTATCAATGTATCTGCGGCCTCATCTCTGACGAGTCCTACTGATTAGTGGTCTGGTCAATCATGCTGTTAGAGAGACAGATGCTTGCAGTGGAATTACATGTGCCTTTGTATAACTCACAGTGCGGTTATTCAGGTATCATTTGGAGGCGTTTATCAAGTTCTCTCTTATACACCGTGGTAGGTCGGCCAGTTATGCATCCCTTATGTTTAGAGAGAGAGTGTTGAGAAGTCTTGGTCCCTCAATGTTGACAGAATTTTCTCTTAGCGCACCTTTCATGTTCAATGGGGCTATTTTGCCTTTCCTTGAGTGCCTCTTGGTCTCACAAGGAGTTATTTTCGTTTGCATATTTGGAACTAGTTCGTCTAATGTTTACCAAGTATAATTATTATGTATAACTCCCGCCTGTGCTTCACAGAACAAATATTTTAAAATTATATGCTGTCCCAAAAACTCAGATATTGTGGTGAGTTCATTCTGGCAGTAAAAAAACTTCGCACGCTATTCAGGTCAGCCATTTCTTCCAACTTTGAATGGGGCTGGTAGTGCTACAATATTCCACTCTAGCAAGCACTAACGCCTTAAAAGATATCACTATTGGTCTGGCATCTGTGTTTAAAAGGTTCTGTTTAGCCAGCCTGTTATTTTTCTTGCAGCTGTGGCAGCTACTTTATTGTGCTCTTTCAAAATGAGGTCTTCCGACATGATTACTCCAAAAAAAAATAATTTGATTTTTATTTCAAGAATGTGATTTTACTGAATTTTATTAGTGGTTTTCGTCTTGATATTCTCGTTTTTCCACTAACGCAGTAGCCGGAACATATCTTCATTAAACATTTTTGTGACCCACTGAAGGACCTGATTAATATCAGTGTGGAACTTTGTAGCGTCCTCTCAATATTTGCTGTCATGAAAATTCTAATGTTATCTGCAATGATGATAAAATAATTGGGTTGGTGTCCTTGTCAATGATATGATCTAGGACTAGAAAATATATCAGAGAAAGCTCAGTACCTTCAGCAACTGATCTTTTCACTATGGAAGATCCGGATTTTACTTTTTTTGACTAATAGTCTCTGTGTTCTGTTTATAAGAAAATTTAGATCCATCAAGTTACTTTTCCTGTAATTCCTATTGTTCGCAATTTGTGGACAACAACACCATGGTCGCATTTGTTCAATTCTCTCACGAAATCTGTGTATATTAGCTGTATCAGAGTTTTGCTCGTCTTCGTTGGCATCTAAGGGCAAGACACAGAGGTCTAGGAATTTTGTGAGGCAAGAGTGCGCTGCTCTGAACCCATGTTGTTCAGAGTAATGTAGACACCGATTCTATGTTTTGTGATTTAAGTGCACTTTTAAAGGCTTTCATGATGAGTGATGTAATGCTATTGGGCAATAATTTTTTTAGTCGGTTTTTACAGCATCCTAAAAACCTCTAAACTGATATTACTCTTTTTCGTTATTTTGGGAGAAAAATAAAAGTAATTGCAGTCCAAGTGACGAAGTGGAAAAGCACTCGCCCAGCAATTCGCCAATGCTTTGGCCTGGGTTCATGTCCTGGCCTGGGAGGATAGACTGGGCGCCAATCCTTATCTGTAGCCTCTCTTCACCCAGCAGTGAATGGGTACCTGGTTGTTAAACGATTTGAACAGGTCTTATTCCTGGAAAAATTAGATTAAGAATTTGCCCGTTACCCTATACGGGCAAGTGGCTTTACAAGAGCGTAAGAACTCCTGTATATTTAAAAAAATAAACACTCTCCGAGTAAAGAAAAGCGAACATCAATTACACTAAAGTAAATAGAACATAGGACGCCGTTTTAATGTCCTTCAGGTCTTTTTGTATTTTGTTTTTAGGCCTCGGCTGCCAGCCAGCGTTGATAGTCAAACAAGGCAGCCTTCGGGAAATGTGCTTGTCTGGAGACCGGAGTGCCAGATAGAGCCACTCCATATTAGACCATCAAAGGTGGGTGTGGCAGCAGTCAAAAAACAGTGAAGATAGGTATCTATTATGTACTGCTATGATCATGTTCTTTATACACCAAAGTATGGCAATATATCTAAGTAAAAAATGTATATATTTTTGTATAATATACACACAGGTGAGTGCCAGTTACACCCCATCCCTCTATTGGCAGGTGTAAAAAAAAACAGGTTCATCTCAGTAGGGTGGTCCCCCTGTATCTGACGACCTTGGCTGTACCGTAAGAAGGCCCACACCCACCTGTTTTTTTTTTTGTCTGCTGCTGCTACATCCCCCCCCCCCAATGACCTTATATAAGAGTATTTAAGGAGTAATAAATTATAAATCTCCTCAGGGTTAAAAAACATTAAATAATTTATTAATGATTTTATTAGGTAAAAAAACACAAATAATGTATAAGAAGTTAATTATGACAGTTAATAATTGTAGTTGGCGAGCCGGTCGGCCGAGCGGACAGCACACTGGACTTGTGATCCTGTGGTCCCAGGTTTGATCCCGGGCGCCGGCGAGGAACAATGGTCAGAGTTTCTTTCACCCTATGCCCCTGTTACCTAGCAGTAAAATAGCTACCTGGGTGTTAGTCAGCTGTCACGGGCTGCTTCCTGGGGGTGGAGGCCTGGTCGAGGTCCGGGCTGCGGGGACACTAAAGCCCTGAAATGATCTCAAGATAACCTCATGATAGTTATGGGTCCTCCTCTTATTCCTCGTCCCCCCTCCACCTCCCCATCCTCGTCTGAGTAGAATTCTGACGTCTCTTTGTCAGTGATGAGTGGGGGAAGTCTTGGCCCCCATCCTATTTTCTTGGGGGTGTGGGGTGAGTTGGGTGGTCACCTTTTGGCTGAGTTTCCTCCCCCCCCCCTCACATCTGAAGTGTTCTGGAAAGAGATGGGAGAAATAATTTATAGTGATTAAAGGTTTTTATTGGAGTATATCTTTTATTAGAAAAATATTCTATTTTCTCTAAGAACAACTAGTACATACCTCTCCCCCTGCAGGAGCTGCCTTGTGTCCTCTACAGCAAGCATCGCCAATTAGGCTACGTAACAGCATCTTGTTAGGGGCAGACCCCCCACATAGAATTACTACTCTACAAATGTGGACGGGTCCCAAGAACTGTACTGAAGTAAAATAAAGAGGCACTGTATCGAAAGCTTTGCTAAAGTCAAGGTACACAACATCACAATCCTTACCACTATCAACTGCCTCAACTATGCTAGAATAAAAAGATAACAAATTTGTTAAACATGAACGGCTCTTTATAAAACCATGTTGCGACTCAATTATTAATTTATGTTTTTCAAGATGAAGACGAATTTTATTTGCTATTATAGATTCGAGTAACTTTCCCACAATAGACGTTAGGCTAATTGGTCGATAGTTAGACGCAAGTGATCTATCTCCTTTCTTAAAAACTGGTATCACATTAGCAACTTTCCAAAACTCTGGCACTCTGCCTGACTCTATTGATTTATTAAATATGATTGACAGTGGGTCACAAAGCTCCTCTTTGCATTCTTTCAGCACTCTGGCAAACACTTCATCCGGCCCTGGGAATTTGTTTGGTTTGAGTTTTACTATTTGTTTAAGAACATCCTCCCTGGTAACTGCTAAACTCGTCAACCTGTCCTCGTCCCCACCCACATAGACTTGTTGGGCTGAAGGCATATTGTTACGTTCCTCTTTAGTAAATACAGATACAAAATATTTATTAAAAATACTACTCATCTCTTCATCACTATCTGTTATTTGACCTGTCTCAGTTTTTAATGGACCTATCCTTTCCCTAGTCTTAGTTCGATATAACTGAAAAAACCCTTTAGGATTTGTCTTTGCTTGCCCTGCTATACGAACTTCATAGTTTCTTTTTGCTTTCCTTATCTCTTTTTTAACATTTCTAACTTGTTGTACGAATTCCTGTTCTAAAGTGACCTCCCCATTTTTAATCCTCTTGTACCTAGCTCTCTTTTTACCTATAAGATTCTTCAAATTCTTTGTTATCCACTTTGGGTCATTAGTAATCGATCTATTCAATTTGTGTGGTATACTACGTTCCTGTGCTGTGTTTAGAATATTCTTAAATACGTTATAAATTGAATCTACATCGAAATCCCCATTTACATCACCTATCGCTGGGTTCATGTCTCGCTCCAAGACCGGCCCACACCCCATACCCAAGACTTTCCAATCAATTTGACCCAAACAATTTCTTAGGCTATTAAAATCAGCTTTTCGAAAATCTGGCACTTTAACAGAATTTTCTCCTACAGGTCTATTCCATTCTATGCCAAATCTGATTTCTTTGTGATCACTGTTCCCAAGCTCACTCCCTATTTCGATGTCATTAATTTGTGTTTCCCTGTTAGTTAACACTAAATCTAAAATATTATTTTCCCGTGTTGGTTCCTTAATGTGTTGCGTAAGAAAGCAATCGTCAATTAATTCTAGAAAATCTTCTGCTTCACTATTCCCTGTTTTGTTCAACCAGTTTATTCCACTCAAATTAAAGTCACCCATGACATAAATACTGTTAGATTTAGATGCCCTAGATATTTCATCCCATAGATGCTTTGCTTCCATTCTGTCTAAATTTGGTGGCCTATATATAACTCCAATTATAATATTATTTGCTTTTTCGTTTAATTCTATCCAAATAGTTTCTGTGTGTGGCTCAGTTTTGATTCCCTCTTTGAGACTACATTTCAAATTGTCCCTAACGTATATGGCTACTCCACCACCTCGTCTAATATATCTATCTGTGTGAAATAGTTTAAATCCATTTATTTGATATTCGGCTAATAGTTCTCTATTATCAACATTCATCCACGTTTCGGTAAGTGCAATAATATCTATTTTTTCTGTGCAGACAAGAGCATTTAATTCGTTAATTTTATTTCTTAGACTTCTACTGTTTGTGTAATATACCCTAAGTGAATTGTTATTTTGAGGCCCTTCTCTTTCCCTGATCATTTTGCCAATTACTTTCTCCCGCAAACACATACTTTTATTACATCCTTCCTCCAAATCAATTCCCATACCTCTATCTACTAACAGTTTAAACCCAAACAAACACCTCTAACCACTTCTTCCAACGAGTTTGCAACAGCAACAACCCCAGCTCTCGATAGATGCACCCCATCCCGAGCATACATTTCATTTCTTCCATAGAAGTGTTCCCAGTTGTCTATATAAGATATTAATGTGACTCATTGCCTGCAAATAGGAGCTGCCTCGTAGGCCTTCTGCATTTACTTTTGTTCTTATGTTCTTATGATCATAATAAAAATGATAAACTACATCACCTAGTTCAAGGAAAAAGGGGAGGGAAAACTGATCTACCATAACTTCCTCTGCTACAAAGTCGTCGATTCCTTCCGACGGTAGCTGAGGTCCTCTGCTCGCTGGTCAGTCCCATGTTGATCAGGACCGGCACGTTCAGGATCCCTATGTGACTCGTAGCTCATGTCGTCGCTGTACTCTCAGCGTATGGCTGGCACTGTGCACTTCTTTTTCCCTCACACATCAGAACTTGTAGACACACCCTCGTAGTCTCGTTCACCATGTCCCCTTTACCATCCAGGGGATTAGACCCTGTCTCTTCAGCTCACACGTCATATCGGGGTCTGACCCACAGGACTTTGCACAGCTCTCCCTCACACCGTGAGACTGGACAACTCTAGCTCTTGGCGCCGTCTACACCAACTGAGCTATGCCTTCTTACATTCCCCCTGGAGTTTACAAGTCTTCCTCGACGTCTGTAGTAACGACTGTAGCTGCTTATTCCACTTTCTGAGGCTCCCAACCTCACAATCTGGAGAGTTTACTGACGCAAGTCCGCGCTCTAACACAGCTGGTGAAGCTCTCAGTTCGTTTGGAGCTCGTGGCTGCAGGCGCCCGCTGACCTGTGACGTCACACTGTGGGGTGCTGCCCCCATTGGTCAACCCTGTCACGTGACCTGTACTGACCAATCGTCAGGCAGTTGGCACCCTTGCTCCCTTGGCGGGAACTGTCTCCATGTCGGCATATTACAATCATAAAGGGCGTGTCACTTTCACGGCCAAAATTAAAATATCAAATTTGACTCCACATGATAACTTTGACTACCTTTCATATATATCAAAATGCTCACAGATCATCAGAAAATGTACAGGTTGCAGAGATATGACTCTTACTGTGTGATTAGGGAAGATATAGGATGGAGCACCATAACACTACACACAACACTTCCTACACACTACACTTCCTACACACTACACTTCCTACACACAGCACTTCCTACACACTACACTTTCTACACACAGAACTTCCTACACACTGAACTTTCTACATACTGCACTTCCTACACACAGCACTTCCTACACACTGCACATCCTACACACAGTACTTCTTACATACACAGCACTTCCTACACCCAGCACGTCTTACACCCGGCACTTCCTATACACTGCACTTCCTACACACAGCACTTCCTACACACAGCACTTTCTACATAGCGCACTTTCTACACACAGCACTTCCTACACACTATATTTCCTGCACTACTTACTGCACACGATTCATATTAAATGTTAGAGTTTAAACCGTTGGAGTTAGTGATTAATCACTTTCTTTCTGTGAATAATGTAGTTAAGAATCCCATTGCCTTTTTCTTCTAGCGGGTTCTGAATGCCAGATGAAGTGAACGCTTTTTTTGTCTCTGTAAAAGGCCGAACGGATGAAATACCTGCCAAAAGAATTTGTGTGTAGCGATGTAATTGCAACCAGTTTTTAGTTTTTTTAAATATTGATACTGTTCCATTAATTTTTTGTTAATATAGGGCATATGATTTTGTAATTTAGTACAATTTTGACGCTATGAATGTTGGAAATGTTTGTGTATAATAACGCACAATGATGCTTAATTCCATATTTCGTGAATTGGTGGAGTGCGGCTTAGGGGGCATTAGGTTGGTTTCGGAAAGTTGTTCAATGTCAACCAATATTTTTTAACTAGTTGTATATTAAAGAACTGCAATTGTCCAAAATTGCAGTACTGCAGCGTAAATAGAGAGGGAGATTTTTTTTTTCAAAGACTTTTACACATTTTCAAGTCTGAATAAATAACACACGTTTCAGATATAATTATTCTGTGACACTTTTCTGACATATTAGCAATTAATAAAGGATCGGTAGATAGATAATTTCCAAAACATCTTTAGTTTTCCTAATACAAATTTTCAAATTCCCCCCCAAAAACTATGCAAATATGTCATGTTCATTGCTATTATATAATCAATAAATGAACTTAGAGAAAAAAACTATCTACCAAATTTAGTGACATGCCCTCTACATATACGGTGTACGTTTCATGTAAATTGAATAAAAATGAAAAAGTTATTTGAACGTTTATGTCAATTAAAAAAAACAGCAAATAATAAAGTCTAAGGTTCTAAAATCTGTGGGTGAAGTTGACATTAACCAATTTTCTCCCAAATTGGCACCCTTACAGATATGCTTATGTCCAGTCAGGTGTATACGTTTCATGCAAATCGTCCGATAAAAAGAAGAAAAAAAAATTGAAAAAAAATTCCATTTTTTTTAACTGATTTTTTTTCCAATTAAACTAATTATAATATTTGTTTAATATTTGCTATTGTGATAGCAAAGAGTCATAGCTATGATTTCAGTTGACACTTTTGTTTGATAATCGTTTTTGACCATTTTGGCATAATTTTGATACCTACTTCCATATTTTTTTTCTCCCTTCCTATTTATGCTACGATGCTGAAACTTGGACCAGATGGAACACTTTTTATGTACAACTTGTCAAAAAAGTTTCATTGAAATCGAACGAGTTTTCATTTATTGTATTTTGGCAGCAAATTGGAACCTAATGCCCCCTTTCAGAGATGTTGCATTGTTTGCTAATACTGTCACTTCTAAACCATCGAAGTGTGAGATAATCTCATACAATGACCTAGACATTAATGCAGGGAAATCCGGTTTACTTGAAGCCACTGCCCTCTGAGCTACAATGCTCAGAGTGCCGTTGGGTGCCAACCGTATCCTCGAGGTGAATTTGTGCGACACGAATAAGATGGAGTAGAAAATACTTGATTGTGATGCTCATGATGCTGTGCACCTGCTCACAAGATGCCTGGCCTTGTCACACCCGCGTGCGTCAGCCCCCAACGGAAAATTATGTATGAGCTCTTGAAATTAATGCCCACATATGTACTCAACATTGATTTGGATGACACCACCAAACAGACTAAGAACTTTCGTCTTTATAATTTTAATTCAGATGTATATCTACAATGACTTCGAAGATAAGATTATACCAGATCACAAAAGAGAATCAAATGGGATTGACGATACTAAGTTTATTGAAGTGGCCAATCATTTGACGGTGCTGCCAACCCTTCATAACGATTATCATTTACAAAAAATCAAAGACAGACTTACTGGAATTATCTCACATTGGAAAAAAGTGGCAAAATTAATTGACAATGCATTTTCGATTGATAGAGCTTCTTTTCTTTGCTGGGGATTTTATTTCACCGTTCTTAATAAGGGGTCTGACAGCTAAGTGGACAGCGCTCGGGATTCGTAGTTCTGAGAATCCGGTTTCGATCCCCGATGAGGGCGGAAACATATGGGCAGTGTTTTTTTCACCCTAATGCAACTGTTCACCTAGCAGTAAATAGGTACCTGGGAGTCAGACAGCTGCTACGGATTGCTTCCTGGGAATGTGTAACAAAAAGGAAGCATGGTCGAGGACTGGGCCGCGGGGACGCTAAGCCCCGAAATCGTCTCCCGATAACCACAAGATAACCTCCTTCAGAACTCGCCTTGACAGGAAGGGTTCGTGAATAGATATATTTATTCGCCTCGCCGCATCTATCCTCATTTAACACAGATGTATCCGCGGCAAGTCACTACGGCCTCCATGACCTCATCTTCTGTTAGTCAGAGAGAGAACGAATGCAAAACACAAAACAGTCAACGTCATTATCAGGATGTGTATTGCCCCGTCCGGCCATCCAGCACAACGAGATTCACAATTGTACGGATCCAGCGACAGTCAGAAGCTTCCTGGTGAGGTCACCGTAATGCCCAGAAAAGGCGGTTGGACTACACATGTGCCTCCACTGTCGCCAACAAATATCTCCAAAATAAAGGAACGGAATGGGGTAGTCCAACAACTGTCAAGGGAAACCCAAGACCTCGGGAAGGGCTACAGCTTCTTTCCTATTGATCCGCAGACGTCAGGCTCTTTGCATGAGAGTGCACTGAACTTCTTAAATGAGTTGGATGACATACACTTTACGCAAATAAATGGAACAAGAGCAACCAGGTTTCAGTTCCAGCATCGCAACATTTTGATTCAGCTGGAAAATTTTACCTGACTACTAGGAACCTTTGAAATAGCTGAATGAGGTCTCTTATTTGAGATCTTTAGCATGTACGTACACAAAAATGACAGAAATAGCAGAAGGTATATTAGACACTACTAGGCAACTTCTATTATATAAGCCGAAATTCATTCATATATGTCTAACTTACTCTTGGAAAAATCCATCGATCCCACATAATGAATGCTGGATCGATGGATACAAATTACTAATAATTTGTTCCTTATCTCATCAAGCCTATTTTCAAACTAGTATTTAACCAAGTCTTTCCAAAATCTAAACTTCTGTTTATAACCATTGTTGTACCCACCATTGTCATACCTCTCATCCATTTATATACCTCAGTCATGTCAACTCTACACTCCACACTTCTATAAAATGAAGGTTAAGTCTGTTACCTTCTTGATACCTGCTTGGTGGGGTTCTGGAAGTGCTTCTACTCCCCAAGCCCAGCCCGAGGCCAGGCTTGACTTGAGAGCTTGGTGCAACAGGCTGTTGCTTGGAGCGTCCCGCACGCATGGGGTTTAATCGCTCATCATAAGGAATGTTTCTAATGCCTGGGATTAACATCGTTATTCTTCTCAGTACGTGTTCAAGATAATGTATTAGCATTCTATAGATTGGAAATCAAAACTGGACGGCGTGATCGAAATAGGGTCTGATATAGTAAAGATAAAACTGAAGAGTATTGTTCGATGCATTTTTGCTAACTTCCCTCTACATATGTCACAGTATCCTATTTGCCTCATTGCGGACATACATGCATTAATTTTTTGGTTTAATGCTTCTTCCATCCATGATTCTTAGATCTTTCTCGCATTCAGAATTTAAAATGACAGCGTTGTTTAGCTAATATCTGAAAACTAACCTTTTTGTTTCCTATTCTGAGAATTTTACCACAGTCGTACTCGATTCTGACTTGTTTTATTTTAAATCTGAGGATGAAATCAGTGTTATCAAAACCAAAACGGCATGAAGAATTTGATTAATTCAAAGTATTAGTTTGTCATCATTTTTTACATGAATTTAGGATCATTAAAAGAAACCATTTATTTTGGACTCACTCACAATTTCACTCCCTCCCATTCACCCTCCCTCTCTATCTTTTCCTTCTTTCCCATTTTCTCTCCCTTCCTCCTCTCTTCCAATTGAACCTTCAACCCTTTTTCCCAATCTCCCAATATGCACCCAATATGATAAGGTACATCAAATTTCCTAATTATATGAACCTTAACCCCCTTATCTGTTTTCATTCCCTCACTTGGTTAATTGACTGTACCTTATGATTACTTATAGTTCCCATCGTTATTGGTCTTTCTGCAATAAATTGGGATGTGTTTCAGTTCCAGTTCATGTGCCCATATTGTTCATTCACCACTCCATATAGATGACACGCCCTCCTAATAATTTTTAGTCTTAGGGGGAAGGTCTCTAGGAAATTTGTAAATTTGTAACATAAAGGACTGTTTTCATAAAAACCCAATGATAATGACTTTGATTAACACCTCTATTTTTATTTAACTGTGATTGAAGAATAGATACTGTATTTACATATACAGATACAAATGACTGACATTTGATTTTGAGAGGTTAGAATTTAGTTCTTACTTAGCCCATCAGTCACTAGCGATCACTCAAATATTGTTGGTCGCATTTCAAACTCTTGTGTATGTGTTCAAATAATAATTAAAAGATGCCTATATTGAGTTCTTTAAAATGTTTATTCAACATACAAACTTACTAAAATCTTGATGGAACGTTTTGTATTTTCGTTTTCCATTGTATAAGTTAACGAAATTTTACCATATAATTTGTATAATCAGGGAGATCAAATTAATCAGGGAGAGGTGAGGGCTGAAATTTTAGGGATAAGACCTCTGGGTGGTTACAGGTACCACAGAGGGGCGAAGGCAGGAGGGAAGACATCTGAGATGACGAACAGGGAATAATGATGCAT
>WNGS01003388.1:4276224-4289106 GCA_020271785.1 Procambarus virginalis
GATCCTGCTTTCACTGAATGTTCAAATCAGTGGGAAGTTCTCGCAGCCCCAGCAACCATTATAGAGCCAACAAAACAACAAAAACAGTCTGGCTGGGACCACCCTCTAGTGGAAAAAGTAGCTGATGCCATGCTCAGCGCCGCAACATCAGACAAGGAGAAAGCCCGCCTCAGAGCAGTGCGTGCCCCCCATGCAGGAGACTTCCGCCTGGCAGTACCCATGTCAGCAATGGGCACGCGCCTAGATCCAGAATCCCTTCGTGTAGCAGTGGCCCTCCGCCTTGGTGCCCCAATTCACACTGAATACAAGTGTATTTGCAACAGGGTGGAAGCAGACCAATACGGACTGCATGGGTTGCATTGCGGAAACACAAAGGGCTGGCATGCAAGACACAACGAGGTCAATGACATCATCAAGAGAAGCCTCGTCTCAGCTAAGTGCCCAGCGGAGAGAACCTCGCATCCTAGGGGTCCAAAACCAGGATTTCCCCGCACTTCGCCCTGATGGCATCACTATATACTCATGGAAGGAGGGTAGACAGTTGGTGTGGGACTACACATGTGTATCCACCCTGGCTGACACCTATGTACACTTCGGAGCTGATCAAGCAGGTGGGGCAGCCAACCACAGGGAAACAGCAAAATCTCTCAAATACAGGCGACTGGCAGGTCAATACCTCTTTGTTCCCATAGCGTCTGAGATGCATGGCCCCTGGGGCAAGAGTGCCTTGGGATTTCTCAAGGAATTGGGTTCCAAGCTCATTGACGTCACCAGAGACCCAAGGGCTTGCAGTTTTTTGTTTCAGCGCCTCAGTGTGGCGATCCAGAGGGGAAATGCTTGCTGCGTCCTCGGTTCCTGTCCGGAAGCGGAGGAGCTTCAAGAGATCCATAACCTTCAGGCATTTGTCTTGTATGTTTTGTAACCTTTAAATACACAATAAAGCATAAGAAAAAAAAAGTAAGGGGGTGGTAGGAGAAAAGCACACAGAAACTGTATTGGAGGAGACCTACATTCCCTCCAATGCGTTATGTGTGATTTCCTCCGAGGCTATGGGTCCCCCTTCTTCCAGCCAGAGGTGGTACTCAATTTAAATATATATATATATATATATATATATATATATATATATATATATATATATATATATATATATATATATATATATATATATATGTGAGAAAGCTGCATGAACGCGCAAGCCATATATCACTAAGAACTCTTTGACCCGGCCAGGATTCGAACCCATGCCGTCCAGGATCACCCCTAAACGTACACAGTACCGTGACCACCGCACCAATGATCGTCTATCGGTGGTCACGGTACTGTGTACGTTTAGGGGTGATCCTGGACGGCATGGGTTCGAATCCTGGCCGGGTCAAAGAGTTCTTAGTGATATATGGCTTGCGCGTTCATGCAGCTTTCTCACATATATATATATATATATATATATATATATATATATATATATATTTTCCTATATATATATATATATATATATATATATATATATATATATATATATATATATATATATATATATATATATATATATATATATAGGAAATACTAGAAGGTCATGTCCCAACTTTGTACAGTAAAATAACAACATACTGGAGTCAATGACATGGTAGGAAATGCAAAATGGAGCCGGCGAGGTGTAGAGGTGTCATAGGCTCTATCGGAGACCTCTAAATGAACTTCAGAGGTACACGGTATATTCAATATCCTTTCAGCAAGTATACAAAATATTGCAAAGGAACAAAAGAAAAATCTGGACAGTTTTCTGCAAGAAATGCAGAACCAAACGGGCTGCAGTGGATATGTGGGCCTGTGGGCAGCTCCAAGCAGCTGCGTGTTGAATCAAGCTCTCACAAGTGAAGCTCAGCCCCGGACCGGGAATCGGGAGTAGACAGGCAATAAGTCACAATAACGTGGCTGAAGATATTAAGACCAAACCACACATCAGAAAGTGAGGAAACGGCGACTTTTCAGTTCCCTCTGGACCATTATCATGTCGTGTGATAATGGTCGTTATCTTTTTATCTTACTTACCTACTCCTCATATTTCATCTCACTCCTTTATTTTATTTATTTTCCGGTCCTTGCCTCTTTTCTATCACACTACTTCATAATAGTTCAGGGCGGACCACAACGTCGTCGTTTCTTCATTTGCTGGTGTGTGGTTCGGGAGTAGAACTTCCAGAACTCCATCCACATAAAATCCAAGTATAGTTGTGCTGCAACAAATGGTATGTAAAATGTTTAAAAAGCGTTACAGTGGTGTACGTTTCTTGTCAGCTTTGCTTGCCAGGCTCAGCACGTGGCTCTTCATGGTCATTAAAGTGTCACACTTTATCTCCACGATGTCAAATTTTTCATTGTGCACTAATTTTTGCCATCCATCTGTGGGTCTGTCTTAATTGCTTCTCCATGCCTTTTATTTAATTATCGTCAGTATTTCGCATCTGCAAATGCAACCTACCAACGCTTTCACCTAGGTAGAAAACCTAGGTGACCTTTCACCTAGGTGATTAATCAATTAGCAGTTGATGTTTTTCCTCTCTTGAGTATGTATTGGTTAGAGTGCAGTCTTCAACATATGCAGTTTAGCGGATAAGGCGGCAGAGTATCGAAGAAGACTTTCCACAACACTACTTGTCTGACTCTCAGGTTCTGCTTCATTGAGGTCTATTTTTAAATTTCGTTCTTGCAGTATTTCATTATAAGCATTAGAATGGAGCCAGAGATATCAATCACTTGGAATTTAGACAATAGTCCAGGCGCGAAAGTCAATCAAAGGCATCTGAAATATGTCCTTCATTCATCCAGTGACTGATACCACTTAAGTGGGAGGTTCAGGAAAAGACCAACAGATTATGGCAAAAAAAATGCAGTCATTTGTTGTGAGATTATTAACTCAAGAATATTGACAGTAATTGACAGCTATAAGATAAGGTCTGCATAGTTGCTGAACTGAACCCTCTGATGTGAATTGGAATTTCATGTGCCTTTTTCCATAGAAAATGTCATATTGCTTGGTAGGGACGAGTGAGCGGTAATGTCAGCAAATACACACAACTGCATAACAGTTTTGGTCAACCTTATCGGGCCTTATTTCCCCTTCCAGTGAATAGAGATTAAAATTGGTGGTAAAGTTCATGTCATTTAATTCAAATGACTGTTCTCTACCGTTTGCTGGTTCCAGGGATTGTTTTTTTTATCAATGTATCTGCGGCCTCATCTCTGACGAGTCCTACTGATTAGTGGTCTGGTCAATCATGCTGTTAGAGAGACAGATGCTTGCAGTGGAATTACATGTGCCTTTGTATAACTCACAGTGCGGTTATTCAGGTATCATTTGGAGGCGTTTATCAAGTTCTCTCTTATACACCGTGGTAGGTCGGCCAGTTATGCATCCCTTATGTTTAGAGAGAGAGTGTTGAGAAGTCTTGGTCCCTCAATGTTGACAGAATTTTCTCTTAGCGCACCTTTCATGTTCAATGGGGTTATTTTGCCTTTCCTTGAGTGCCTCTTGGTCTCACAAGGAGTTATTTTCGTTTGCATATTTGGAACTAGTTCGTCTAATGTTTACCAAGTAAAATTATTATGTATAACTCCCGCCTGTGCTTCACAGAACAAATATTTTAAAATTATATGCTGTCCCAAAAACTCAGATATTGTGGTGAGTTCATTCTGGCAGTAAAAAAACTTCGCACGCTATTCAGGTCAGCCATTTCTTCCAACTTTGAATGGGGCTGGTAGTGCTACAATATTCCACTCTAGCAAGCACTAACGCCTTAAAAGATATCACTATTGGTCTGGCATCTGTGTTTAAAAGGTTCTGTTTAGCCAACCTGTTATTTTTCTTGCAGCTGTGGCAGCTACTTTATTGTGCTCTTTCAAAATGAGGTCTTCCGACATGATTACTCCAAAAAAATTAATTTGATTTTTATTTCAAGAATTTGATTTTACTGAATTTTATTAGTGGTTTTCGTCTTGATATTCTCGTTTTTCCACTAACGCAGTAGCCGGAACATATCTTCATTAAACATTTTTGTGACCCACTGAAGGACCTGATTAATATCAGTGTGGAACTTTGCAGCGTCCTCTCAATATTTGCTGTCATGAAAATTCTAATGTTATCTGCAATGATGATAAAATAATTGGGTTGGTGTCCTTGTCAATGATATGATCTAGGACTAGAAAATATATCAGAGAAAGCTCAGTACCTTCAGCAACTGATCTTTTCACTATGGAAGATCCGGATTTTACTTTTTTTGACTAATAGTCTCTGTGGTTTATAAGAAAATTTAGATCCATCAAGTTACTTTCCTGTAATTCCTATTGTTCGCAATTTGTGGACAACAACACCATGGTCGCATTTGTTCAATTCTCTCACGAAATCTGTGTATATTAGCTGTATCAGAGTTTTGCTCGTCTTCGTTGGCATCTAAGGGCAAGACACAGAGGTCTAGGAATTTTGTGAGGCAAGAGTGCGCTGCTCTGAACCATGTTGTTCAGAGTAATGTAGACACCGATTCTATGTTTTGTGATTTAAGCGCACTTTTAAAGGCTTTCATGATGAGTGATGTAATGCTATTGGGCAATAATTTTTTTAGTCGGTTTTTACAACATCCTAAAAACCTCTAAACTGATATTACTCTTTTTCGTTATTTTGGGAGAAAAATAAAAGTAATTGCAGTCCAAGTGACGAAGTGGAAAAGCACTCGCCCAGCAACTCGCCAACGCTTTGGCCTGGGTTCATGTCCTGGCCTGGGAGGATAGACTGGGCGCCAATCCTTATCTGTAGCCTCTCTTCACCCAGCAGTGAATGGGTTCCTGGTTGTTAAACGATTTGAACAGGTCTTATTCCTGGAAAAATTAGATTAAGAATTTGCCCGTTACCCTATACGGGCAAGTGGCTTTACAAGAGCGTAAGAACTCCTGTATATTTAAAAAAATAAACACTCTCCGAGTAAAGAAAAGCGAACATCAATTACACTAAAGTAAATAGAACATAGGACACCGTTTTAATGTCCTTCAGGTCTTTTTGTATTTTGTTTTTAGGCCTCGGCTGCCAGCCAGCGTTGATAGTCAAACAAGGCAGCCTTCGAGAAATGTGGTTGTCTGGAGACCGGAGTGCCAGATAGAGCCACTCCATATTAGACCATCAAAGGTGGGTGTGGCAGCAGTCAAAAAACAGTGAAGATAGGTATCTATTATGTACTGCTATGATCATGTTCTTTATACACCAAAGTATGGCAATATATCTAAGTAAAAAATGTATATATTTTTGTATAATATACACACAGGTGAGTGCCAGTTACACCCCATCCCTCTATTGGCAGGTGTAAAAAAAAAACAGGTTCATCTCAATAGGGTGGTCCCCCTGTACCTGACGACCTTGGCTGTACCGTAAGAAGGCCCACACCCACCTGTTTTTTTTTTTTGTCTGCTGCTGCTACATCCCCCCCCCCAATGACCTTATATAAGAGTATTTAAGGAGTAATAAATTATAAATCTCCCCAGGGTTAAAAAACATTAAATAATTTATTAATGGTTTTATTAGGTAAAAAAAACACAAATAATGTATAAGAAGTTAATTATGACAGTTAATAATTGTAGTTGGCGAGCCGGTCGGCCGAGCGGACAGCACACTGGACTTGTGATCCTGTGGTCCCAGGTTTGATCCCGGGCGCCGGCGAGGAACAATGGTCAGAGTTTCTTTCACCCTATGCCCCTGTTACCTAGCAGTAAAATAGCTACCTAGGTGTTAGTCAGCTGTCACGAGCTGCTTCCTGGGGGTGGAGGCCTGGTCGAGGTCCGGGCTGCGGGGACACTAAAGCCCCGAAATGATCTCAAGATAACCTCAAGATAGTTATGGGTCCTCCTCTTATTCCTCGTCCCCCTCCACCTCCCCATCCTCGTCTGAGTAGAATTCTGACGTCTCTTTGTCAGTGATGAGTGGGGGAAGTCTTGGCCCCCATCCTATTTTCTTGGGGGGTGTGGGGTGAGTTGGGTGGTCACCTTTTGGCTGAGTTTCCTCCCCCCCCCCTCACATCTGAAGTGTTCTGGAAAGAGATGGGAGAAATAATTTATAGTGATTAAAGGTTTTTATTGGAGTATATCTTTTATTAGAAAAATATTCTATTTTCTCTAAGAACAACTAGTACATACCTCTCCCCCTGCAGGAGCTGCCTTGTGTCCTCTACAGCAAGCATCGCCAATTAGGCTACGTAACAGCATCTTGTTAGGGGCAGACCCCCCACATAGAATTACTACTCTACAAATGTGGACGGGTCCCAAGAACTGTACTGAAGTAAAATAAAGAGGCACTGTATCGAAAGCTTTGCTAAAGTCAAGGTACACAACATCACAATCCTTACCACTATCAACTGCCTCAACTATGCTAGAATAAAAAGATAACAATTTGTTAAACATGAACGGCTCTTTATAAAACCATGTTGCGACTCAATTATTAATTTATGTTTTTCAAGATGAAGACGAATTTTATTTGCTATTATAGATTCGAGTAACTTTCCCACAATAGACGTTAGGCTAATTGGTCGATAGTTAGACGCAAGTGATCTATCTCCTTTCTTAAAAACTGGTATCACATTAGCAACTTTCCAAAACTCTGGCACTCTGCCTGACTCTATTGATTTATTAAATATGATTGACAGTGGGTCACAAAGCTCCTCTTTGCATTCTTTCAGCACTCTGGCAAACACTTCATCCGGCCCTGGGAATTTGTTTGGTTTGAGTTTTACTATTTGTTTAAGAACATCCTCCCTGGTAACTGCTAAACTCGTCAACCTGTCCTCGTCCCCACCCACATAGACTTGTTGGGCTGAAGGCATATTGTTACGTTCCTCTTTAGTAAATACAGATACAAAATATTTATTAAAAATACTACTCATCTCTTCATCACTTTCTGTTATTTGACCTGTCTCAGTTTTTAATGGACCTATCCTTTCCCTAGTCTTAGTTCGATATAACTGAAAAAACCCTTTAGGATTTGTCTTTGCTTGCCCTGCTATACGAACTTCATAGTTTCTTTTTGCTTTCCTTATCTCTTTTTAACATTTCTAACTAGTTGTACGAATTCCTGTTCTAAAGTGACCTCCCCATTTTTAATCCTCTTGTACCTAGCTCTCTTTTTACCTATAAGATTCTTCAAATTCTTTGTTATCCACTTTGGGTCATTAGTAATCGATCTATTCAATTTGTGTGGTATACTACGTTCCTGTGCTGTGTTTAGAATATTCTTAAATACGTTATAAATTGAATCTACATCGAAATCCCCATTTACATCACCTATCGCTGGGTTCATGTCTCGCTCCAAGACCGGCCCACACCCCATACCCAAGACTTTCCAATCAATTTGACCCAAACAATTTCTTAGGCTATTAAAATCAGCTTTTCGAAAATCTGGCACTTTAACAGAATTTTCTCCTACAGGTCTATTCCATTCTATGCCAAATCTGATTTCTTTGTGATCACTGTTCCCAAGCTCACTCCCTATTTCGATGTCATTAATTTGTGTTTCCCTGTTAGTTAACACTAAATCTAAAATATTATTTTCCCGTGTTGGTTCCTTAATGTGTTGCGTAAGAAAGCAATCGTCAATTAATTCTAGAAAATCTTCTGCTTCACACTTTCGCGCATTTATAACGCGCCGGGTCGTTATAAGTCGTTCTTACGGTTACGCACTTTTAACATTTATTTTAGTTAAATTAAAAAATATTTGTATAAAATTTATTTACTATCCGATTTTGTTTTTCAAATTCTTGAAATGTTCCCCATAAAATTTCCGTTCTCACACAACTCCCATGAGGCACCTCGGCCTACCCGGTCACGTGGTCGGCCCATTGTTTTGTTGTCACGCACAGTGCCCACACCTCGGTCCCCTCGCGTCGCAAATTTCACCCGTTTTTCGCAGTTCTTTCCGTTCTCGTGTCATTATATCCCATTCAATACGTTGAAAATGGATGCTGAACAAGGAACAAGCACTGGTACTTCAAAAAGAGGTAGGAAATCGGAGAGAGAAGAGAAGATCGCCATGATTCATAATCAGTATCGTGGGGTCAAGCTCACTCCATCCAAGATTCCTGATCTTGTTGAGGCTTTTCCCGATTCAGATGAGGACGATTTTGAGGCTGATGAACCCGAATGTGATTTGGTTGTTGATGTTTCTTCAAGTGAACAAGAAAGTTCGTCGGAGAGTGAGGATGAGAGTGAGGAGGAGGAACCCCAAGCCCGGCCACGCGGAAAGCGTACGTGTCCGGTACGGAAGAGGGCTAGGCTGAGTGGTGAGTGGAATCGCAGCAATACTCCTCCCCTCGTTGGTGCATTTACTGCAACCCCGGGATAACAATTACACCACCAACAACGCCATTGCAGTTTATACAGTTATTTTTTACTAGAGCTGTTGTAGAATATCTGGCCTATGAAACTAATTTGTATGCCACACACGTGATGCACCTCGCGGCTCGTTCAGTACAAAGAGCTTGGAAACCTGTGTGTGTGAAAGAAATGGCCCGATATTTGGGCCTGTGCATACTGATGGGGGTAAACAGGCTGCCTACAATGAGGATGTACTGGCAGACGAACCAGATGTGGCATGCTCGGTTCTTCAACGTGTTTATGTCATCTCCGCGTTTCCAAATTATTTCAAAGTTCTTTCACATGTACAACAATAAGGCAGTTCCAGTGGATAATAGTGATAGATTGATAAAAGTGCGACCAGTGATGGATTATTTGTCTCAAAAATTTATGTCTGTATATATTCCTAAGAAAGAATTGAGTCTCGATGAAGGTACAATGCCATGGCGGGGCCGCCTCTCATTCAAGGTATACAATCCCAACAAGCCAGACAAATATGGTGTAAAATTTTATATGTTGGCCGAGGGCACATCGGGCTACATATATAATTTTGATGTGTATTGTGGCATAGGAAAAACCACAGTCGAAACCGTCACGGGGTTGATGGCGCCCCTAGTCAACAAGGGTTATCATCTCTATATGGATAACTACTATAACTCGGTTTCCCTGACAGAACAATTACGTGAAGTTGGAGTGTACACATGTGGAACACTTAGACTGCAACGTGGCGCCCCCAAGGATCTGCAACAACTGGCAAAGGCTAAAATGGCAACGGATACCACCATACACAGGCGTAAGGATAACACCTTTATCATAGTATGGAAAGACAAGCGCCCCGTCACTGTTATCACCAATCTGCACAATGCCGACACAACAGAAGTAAATCGCAGGAAACGTGTTCGTATGCGAAACGGCAGAACTGGACTCCAACTTGTGAAAGTGAACAAACCCAAGGCCATATGTGAGTACAATCGGTACATGAAAGGTGTTGATCATTTCGATCAAATGATCAAGTATTACGAGTTTGCCAGAAAAACACACAAATGGACAAAGAAGATTACTTTCTATTTTCTACAAATGGCTTTGCACAATGCATACGCATTGTATAAAAACTACTCGACTGATGTCAAAAAACTAACTTTCCTGGAGTTTCACGCAATAGGAATCAAATCCTTATTGATGTGGAAAAGTGAAGACTGGCCAGAAACCACAGGCATACCCCATGCTCCAGACGTAGATGACAACGTAGCTGCTCCAGACATAGATGACAAGGTAGCTGCTCCAGACGCTAGCAACGTGGATCGTCCTGCTGACGCGGCACCTCCGGCACGTCCTGCTGACGCGGCACCGGCCGGCACATCTGGTTCGAGGCGGGCTCTGTTCACATCGACACCTCAAACCGAGTCATCATCATCACACAATTCTGAACAGGACTTGGATGACATAGAACCCCTTGACATGACTGATGTGACCGTAGATGTAAGCAACAGTCTTATCATTCCTGAAGAAGACACGCTTCCTGAAATGCCCTACAAACAAAAACGAATTGTAGATTCAGAACATAGACTGAACTACAAATTGACGCATGAAATCATCGAGCTGAAAAGGCGTAAAAGGTGCCGTGTTTGTAACAAGTCTGGCATAAGGAAGGACGTAAAACTCGCATGCAAAACTTGTGATGTGGCACTGTGCGCTGTACCTTGCTACACAAAGTACCACCGCAGGAAGGTATTTTGGGTGGAGAAAAAGTAACCACCCGCAACAGCTTCACTCCACCAACGAAACATCTGTTGAGCAACTTCAGGATATCAGGCCTGAAGATGGTGGAGTGAAGAAAAATTGCTCAACTGTTGGTCTTCAATCAACACATACATGGTAAGTACACCTATTTGGAATTTTATTTATCATCACTAACATATTATATTATATACGTATTGTAGACAATTTATTTGCGAATGTTTTGGTACAAAAATGAATATTATATCACCTAAACTTCTATGAATAAGCAGGAAAAAACACAAAGTATTTTTTGTGGTGTTGCGGGTGTGGCGGGTGTGGTTCTGGGTGTGCCGGGCGTGTTGCGGTGGGTTCGCTTTACCGGTTCATTTTGCTATGACCAACAAAATATTTTTATTTGTATCGTATATGTCTGTGTAGGATTTTTTACTGTGATCACTGTCATACAAATAAAATTGTGTTGAGACAAGTATAAACTTGACAAACATGGGACAAACGAACCCATTGGGTTCGTTTTGGGCGCGCTCGCATAATGACCGACGTTGTTTTCTATTTGCCGGAATTCGTACATATGCTTCTTACATTTTTTATACTTATCTTCTTATAGAAAATTTTATTGCGAACACATTGGTACCAAAAACAAATACCCACATAGAAAAATAAGGCCGGGAACAATATAAATGTATAAACTTTCCAAGCGTGATTTCCCACATGTGTTTTCGCTGGTGCGCTCGCGGCTAACTCATTGTCAACTTCCCACACTCTTGCGGGTGGGAAACGACCTAGAATATACATTCATATGCATATGTCCGTATAGAGAATTTTATTGCGATTCCAATGATACCAAAATTAACGATGTAGGACGACTGTGGGCTTCACAACCAATAATAGAATGGAAACATTTTGTTGCTGTTTGGCGCTTTCGGCGAGTAATGTCAATACTTTTTAATGTGGTGCAGCTATGCATTATGATTTGCCGACATTTTATACATATGTTCTTATAGACAATTCTATTGCGAACACAGTGATACCAAATTTAAATACGTAGGCCAACAAATAATGTCAGGAGAGTAAATAGAGTATACACTTTTTTGTCTCACCGCTTGGCCGCCCGAGGTGCCGAAAGCACAAGCCCAATGTTTTTTCTCTTACGCGGGGGGCGGCAAAGTGACCTTGTTGACCTCTTACATTTCACATATTCAAATTTTTCTTACACTTGTAATTCACGAATGCTTCGACATCTGTCTCTCTTTCTCTCTCTCTGTCCTGGTTAGAGGAGAGACTGTATTTCATTAGAAATGGCTCTAATGTTTTTGAAAGACACTGTAAATTACGAACAGCTATCTTCCATTAGATTATCACGAGCCTGACTCTAGAATCTTATCGCTTAATCAGAATATAATTAGATTCTTATAAGGAATAAGCCATATTTCATGAAGTATACGCTGCATTGCAAATTAGAGCCCTCACATTATCAGTTGACTTGATTTCATAGTGATAGTTTGTCAGAATTTGTTCCAAATATGAATCAGCCGAGAAATGAATGATCTCTGCTGAAGGTTTTGATATTGGCTCAGCCAACGCGAAGCTGTTGATGGATAAACGCTCTAAGTTGTAGCTACGATCTCTTGGCTGTCCACAAAGATTGGAGGGGTGGAGGACCTTGAGAGCATTGACCACATATATGACTAATAGCGCTGACACTCTCCTGTGTTGAATCACTTACATACTGACCGGTCTATCCAGTAAGGGTCAAGACTTTGAATGAGACTATATATACTGGTCGTCCGCCTTGTCCTAAATTTAAATGAAGGATAGTAGATACACTAGATAGGCCATTCGAAAGCTATGCACACTGAAGATGGGTGTGCTTTATATTTAGATAAATTCCAGGTACTTAGGTGTGGAAAAATTAAGACCTTAAACGAATTACAGGGTACACGACAGAATCAGATCTACCCACAGTAGGAAAGCAACACACAAAGGATCTGGGAATAATGATGTACGACGACCTAACCTTTAGGGAGCATAACCAAGCAAATACAATCTCAGTTAGAAAAATGTTATAATGAGTTATGAGAACATTAAAATCATGGGATCCCATTGCAATGCTTATAGTATTAAAATCACTTGTGCTGTCCCGTTTTGAGTAATATTCAATACTCATCCCTTTTCAGAGCAACAGAAAATGCTGAAACAGAATATAATACAGAGAACATATACGACAATAATCAACACAAGAAACCAAGTAAATTATTGAGGAGCGTCCATTGCTCTCAAACTGTACTCATTGAAAAGGAGACAAGAGAGAGATATCATATAATATATATATATATATATATATATATATATATATATATATATATATATATATGTCGTACCTAGTAGCCAGAACGCACTTCTCCACATACTATGCAAGGCCAGATTTGCCTAATAGGCCAAGTTTTCATGAATTAATTGTTTTTTGACTACCTAACCTACCTAACCTAACCTAACATAACTTTTCGGCTACCTAACCTAACCTAACCTATAAAGATAGGTTAGGTTAGGTTAGGTAGGGTTGTTAGGTTCGGTCATATATCTACGTTAATTTTAACTCCATAAAAAAAATTGACCTCATACATAATGAAATGGGTAGCTTTATCATTTCATAAGAAAAAAATTAGAGAAAATATATTAATTCAGAAAACTTGGCTTATTAGGCAAATCGGGCCTTGCATTAGTAGGCAAAAGTGAGTTCTGGCTACTAGGTACGACATA
>WNGS01003388.1:4313568-4321068 GCA_020271785.1 Procambarus virginalis
GGAAGGTGTGTACTGGGGAGAGATGGGGAAGGTGTGTACTGGGGAGAGATGGGGGAAGGTGTGTACTGGGGAGAGATGGGGAAGGTATGTACTGGGGAGAGATGGGGGAAGGTGTGTACTGGGAAAGATGGGGAAGGTATGTACTAGGGAGAGATGGAGGAAGGTGTGTATTGGGAAGAGAAGGAGGAAGGTGTGTACTGGGGAGAGATGGGGAAGGTGTGTACTGGGGAGAGATGGGGAAGGTGTGTACTGGGAAAGATGGGGAAGGTATGTACTGGGGAGAGATGGGGGAAGGTGTGTACTGGAGAGAGATGGGGAAGGTGTGTACTGGGGAGAGATGGGGGAAGGTGTGTACTGGGGAGAGATGGAGAAGGTATGTACTGGGGAGAGATGGGGAAGGTGTGTACTGGGAAGAGAAGGAGGAAGGTGTGTAAAGCATCTTTTTTCCTGTCACAGGTGAGGCATGTATATAGTAGGTATATAAAAACTCGCGCCTTATCGAATGCAACGTTGTGTCAAAATTTCAAAGCAATCGGTAAAGAGGTTTCAAAGATTTCGCCTCACATGAAAAACTGTAACATGATTTTACCCATCACAGACGGTCATCCATACAGTATTATATAAAAACCCACTCGGATAAGAAAGGAAGGTTGTGTGAAAATTTAAAAACAATCGGTGGAGAACTTTCATAGATTAGCGATTTTCAACAAACGAACACTTAAATTTTTATTGATTTAGAAGACATTTGCATTTGTGCAACGACCATAGACTATATGAAGGAAAGTACAGTATATCAAAAAGATAGGTATGTGGTGCTAAACAATCTCCATCACACAGGATGGTTATTCATACAGAGTCATGTGATCAGTAGTCTTCACTGGCCGACTCTTGGTGCATTATGAGGATATCATGAACACAAGAGTGAATAAGGTAGCAGTGATACTGAGTCTCCATCACACAGGACAGTTGGTCATACAGAGTCATGTGATCTTGCAACCCGTCCTCGCAAATTCGTACAGTCAATATTGACTTATTAAATAAGTGCATAGGTGACATACTTAACATAATAGTTTCCCTTGAAAAGCTTCATAGAAAACACCGACCTTACCTAACCTACTTAGTATGTTAAAATAAGCATCTTATAGCTTCGTAATTACAATTGTTACTTAACCTATAATAGGTATAGGTTAAGTAATAATTGTAATTACGAAGCAATAAGATGCTTATCTTAACATACTAAGTAGGTTAGGTAAGGTCGGTGTTTTCTATGAAGCTTTTCAAGGGAAACTATTATGTTTAGTATGTCACCTATGCACTTATTTAATAAGACAATATTGACAATACGAATTTGCGAGGACGGGTTGCAACAATAGTCTGCACTGACAGACTCCGGGTGCATTATGAGGATATCATCATGAACACAAGAGTTCATAAGGTAGCAGTGATACTAAAAGTCCCCATCTCACAGGATGGTTAGTCATATAGAGCCATATGTTCAGTAGCCTGCACTGGCAAATTTTGGGTGCAATATGAGGATATCTTCAACAACACGAGAGTGAATAAAGTAATTGCAAAGCTCCAGATACCTCATGCCTACGGGTCTGAATAGTCTAATAACTGGGCATTCGGTGATGTAGTGTGGAAGATCTTGGGTTGGACATGTATATGAGTGGGATTGGGTGGTTATAAATAGGAGCTGCCTCGTATGGGCCAATAGGCCTTCTGCAGTTGCCTTTGTTTTTATGTTATGTTATGTTATCATGCCGCAGTTCCTGCTCACAGAATTTGAACCTGGAGTGCTCAAGATTGGGAGATCCGTCACCTGTAGCCACCTGCCACAGGTAACGGTAATCCGACCTGAACCAGGCAACCACTGCGTCGCACCGTCTGGTGGACGTTTTGTGCTGCCCATAAATATAGGTTTCAGATCTGAACAAATTATATTTTTTTACTGGTGCTTTTAGGTCGTTAGGAGTCAGTAATTTCTTTCCTATCAGACCTGAGTGTTTGGAACAATATTGTTTTGACAGCATAGATGGGGATACCTAGATGTAATTCAACTTCATCTTTGTTACACACTATTTTGGCTGCAATGTCTATCACATTATGATGTGTTATATTTATGTGTGATGGTATCCATTCAAGGAAGATTCGAAACCCTTTACACTGTGCAGCGATTAGGTTATTTATAATTGGTAGTATGAATTTCTTGCTGTCGATCTTCCAGGAGAAGTTTTCGATTGCTTGAAGAGCAGACTTTGAATCATAAAATATTATTCCTCCTCCAGTGTACTTGAGTGTACTGGTAGCTAGTTGAAGTGCCGCTAGTTCTGCTTGTGTGAAGGTCAGCCAGTTGTTTAACCTGACACTGACAGTCTGTGTGCAAATATTATTTCTATAAAACCTAAGTGCTGTGCAGTCCTTCCAGTAGAAGATTGTACTGAGGCGTCAGTGTGCACACAGTGTTCGTGAGATCTTAAACTTTCGATGGAAGGAGCATTTGTTTCAGTTGTGACAGCTTTGAGAAGAGTAAGATTCTCATTACCTTTCTTGGTGACGGGTGAGTATAATACTTGAAAGGTGGGGTGCAGATAAAGAAGAATATCAGAGACAGGTAGATCGCACTTAAAAGGAATGTTGAGTTTGATGAGATTGTAGGCATTTTTGATCAGCCATTTATCATAAAAGGAGTGAGTCGGTATGTTGGCACCAGTCAATAGGGTGTTAAAAGCACTAAATAATTTGTCTCTGAGCCTTGCAGGAGATGTAGGGTCTCTCATGACTTTAGGGTAAAAGGTCGTGTTGCCTTGCATGATTCTTTCTAGTATGGTTGGAGGCATCAGTTCTTCCCTCATGTTGATGATTCTTGTGCATCTTGGGGCACAAAGAATTATCCTCATGGCTTCATTCTGTACTACTTCAAGCTTGTCTAACACAGAGTCGGGGAAGTTAATTAGGTTCAAAGCATGATAATCAACTAGAAATCTAACAAAGATCATATATAATAATCTAGCATATTTAATATTGACACAAATATTCTTACCAGTAAGTGTTTTCAGTGGTTTAAGTCTTTATTTTTACCTACAGATGTAGATCTTTACAACGTCACTTTTGATACACTTTGGGAAGCACAAATACTCCAAAGATATTTGTGCTGCCCACATGTTTCAATGTTCTGGTTGTTGACTTTGAAAGTTATAGGGACATGAGTTTTCTCTTGGGGACAGAGCTCTGGATTTAATTATAGAGATAACAAGACCACATTCAATGCTTTTAGCAGCGAGTGAATCAAGTAGAGCTTGCAGTCTAGTTTGGGTATTTGCAACAATGCATATGTCAACGGCATAACAGATGACGGCTTCGTCAGGTAGTGTGGGAATATATATTGTTAATTTGTGCATCAGAAAATCACCGATCATCATAAGGCTAGCACCAAGTGTCTGGCTTGCAACCTTGGACAAACAGATATTCTGTCTAAGTTAGACAAACAAACGCCATGTACCTCCAGGGGACGGATACCTGGCATTCCCCGAATCTGTCTTTCTCAATGTCTGTCATCTCCACCACTGTCTCTGTCTCTATCTCTCAAGTTATATGTTTTGTGATACAACGGTGGAAGTTTCAATAGAAGGAGGTTTCTATTAATTTTCCCGAGATCAGGGAATAATGGTATATATTTCTGTAAGAAAAAATAGGTTTATATTTTTGATCAAAATATTTTGCTATGAGCAGCCGGAGGGCAGAGAGAGAAATAGAGAAAGAAAGATTGGGGAGTATTCCTTGCCTTTTTTATATTTCGTTTTCTTTTTTGTGCGAAGTAGTTAGTGTGGTTGGTCAGGACTGGAGATACGCTCTGATGCTATACATCTTGGCTTATTACAGGAACACAGGATAATTCTCTTCTGTAGGTCCTCATTCTAAGCCTGTCCCGCTTGGACGGCTGGGGCGTGGGCTCAGAATCCAGCCATATGCCTGGTAGCATCAGAGACCTAGAAGTTCTGATTGGTGGCCTCATAACCAACCAACTATGAAGGCTGACACCCTTGTCGACAATACCTAGTGTTTTACAATGTTCTATTCAGGACCTCATCAAACAAAGTCAAATACTGACAGATTCGATGTTCATACATAATTTCTGGCACCGATTGATACGTGAACAATGTTAGTGAATTATAAATAATAATGCCTCCAGTAACTTTTGTGATCAAACACAAAATCTGTGTTTGCATGCTTTACAAACTTCAAGAAACATAAAGCTTGTATAGATATCGAGTACGAAGCAGCATGTACTTGAAAATGATACAGAAGATGTTCATCTATATCAGGTACAAGAATGTAGCAATTCTTGTATATATCTCAAAAAAAAAGTAGGAATCAGAATATATTTCTGAAATAAAAGATATTTGTTTCAAATAAATTAGGAGCCCTATTCAGGCAACACTCAATTTAAAATAAAAAATCAAATAAAACATAAAAATACTATTTAGAACTATTTACACGATAAGGTGAAATATACTGTTGATGTGTTCATAGTTTTTAACTTAGAGTTGAAAATAGGAATGCCTTTCTTGTGCGTAAACCCTTACTTTTGTGTTAGTTTCAAGTACACTTTTGTAAGGACTCCTGCTGTGTGACAGCAAATAAAATGGTACAGTGGATTCTTCACTGAGATATAGCTTTATAATACTTGGTACAACATATTGGCACAAATGAAGTAGATACATGACATGCGAGTAATGAGACGAAATATCCCACAATTGTGAATAATGAACGTACTTGAACAACTAGGAAGTACACAGCTAGTGCGACATAATTGATCTAATTGAAACATTCAATTGTTCCATGTTACTGAACCTTTAAAAAAAAATCCTTGTACAAATTATCTGACTTATTATTCTTTTCCTGAAAATTAAACCTTCAATGCAGAAAGTATTATACAGACAAGAAAATACACTTCATCAAATTAGTACTGGAAACTATAATTTTCCTGCCTGTTCATTCAGTACCAATGTGAAATGTCTAATCGGCACAAATCTTTGTTTAGTCAAATATTCTGTTAGTATCACTGCCAAGTTCATCAAGAGTACAATACATGAGTGCCTCTGGCTGAGAGTTCGAGGCGGATAAATAATTATTTGACAACCTCTCGTCGTGACCGAAAAATTACTTTTTGGTCGTGTCTCTTACTATTATTATTTACCCAATGTACATGAGGTGATTCCACAGTAGAGACNTATATAATATATTAATATATATATATATATATATATATATATTATATATATATATATATATATATATATATTTATTTTTTAATATATATATATATAGAAGGGAGTACCACCTCTGGCTGGAAGAAGGGGGACCCATAGCCTCGGAGGAAATCACACATAACGCATTGGAGGAATGTAGGTCCCCTCCAATACAGTTTCTGTGTGCTTTTCTCCTACCACCCCCTTCTTTTTTTTATGCTTTATTGTGTATTTAAAGGTTACAAAACATACAAGACAAATGCCTAAAGGTTATGGATCTCTTGAAGCTCCTCCGCTTCCGGACAGGAACCGAGGACGCAGCAAGCATTTCCCCTCTGGATCGCCACACTGAGGCGCTGAAACAAAAACTGCAAGCCCTTGGGTCTCTGGTGACGTCATGAGCTTGGAACCCAATTCCTTGAGAAATCCCAAGGCACTCTTGCCCCAGGGGCCATGCGTCTCAGACGCTATGGGAACAAAGAGGTATTGACCTGCCAGTCGCCTGTATTTGAGAGATTTTGCTGTTTCCCTGTGGTTGGCCGCCCCACCTGCTTGATCAGCTCCGAAGTGTACATAGGTGTCAGCCAGGGTGGATACACATGTGTAGTCCCACACCAACTGTCTACCCTCCTTCCATGAATATATTGTGATGCCATCAGGGCGAAGTGCGGGGAAATCCGGGTTTTGGACCCCTAGGATGCGAGGTTCTCTCTCCGCTGGGCACTTAGCTGAGACGAGGCTTCTCTTGATGATGTCATTGACCTCGTTGTGTCTTGCATGCCAGCCCTTTGTGCTTCTGCAATGCAACCCATGCAGTCCGTATTGGTCTGCTTCCACCCTGTTGCAAATACACTTGTATTCAGTGTGAATTGGGGCACCAAGGCGGAGGGCCACTGCTACACGGAGGGATTCTGGATCTAGGCGCGTGCCCATTGCTGACATGGGTACTGCCAGGACGGAAGTCTCCTGCATGGGGGGCACGCACTGCTCTGAGGCGGGCTTTCTCCTTGTCTGATGTTGCGGCGCTGAGCATG
The DNA here is from genome assembly GCA_020271785.1 of Procambarus virginalis. Lineage (NCBI taxonomy): Eukaryota > Metazoa > Arthropoda > Malacostraca > Decapoda > Cambaridae > Procambarus > Procambarus virginalis. The sequence goes on from WNGS01003388.1 coordinate 4,319,855, forward strand.
GCATCAGCTACTTTTTCCACTAGAGGGTGGTCCCAGCCGGACTGTTTGTGTTGTTTTGTTGGCTCTATAATGGTTTCTGGGGCTGCGAGAACATCCCACTGTTTTGAACATTCAGTGAAAGCAGGATCGTGTATTCCTGCTGAATCTCTCAGGGTTGCAGGTAAGATATCTCTGACGAGGTCGTGCGATGCGTGGGAGGAGGAAAGGAAGGCTGGTAGAGCAATTTGGGAGGCTGTGCGGACACCAAGGCCGCCGAGTCTTACTGGAAGGGTTGCTTGCTCCCACTGAGAGTCGTCCAATGGCAGGTTCAGGACTTTCACCAGCATGGACCTCAGAAGGGTGTCATACACATTTAACTTAGGGGTGCTGTAGGATGGAGAACATCTCAGAAAGTAGGTCAACTTAGGGAGAGACAGGCATCTTGTGAGGAGAAAGAGAGCATCATGGGCATCAATCTTGTCAATCCTGTCCAGCATTCTCTTTAGATCAGTGATTTTTGCAGCCCGGACCTCCTCGATTGCTCGTGGGCCAATGAGGGCACCCAGGAGAGTGCAGTCCGGTGGCTCGACTACGAGAATGTCTGGAAGAACATTTTGTATTTACCCAGTGATGTCTGGGTTGCGGGAGATTATTTCACACTTGGATGCATTGAGAATGAGGCCTAAGGCTGCTCCCTGCTCCTGGATTTTCCTTATATCCTCCAAAATGGTTTCCGGGGTTCCAGCGAGAGTGCCATCATCCAGGTACCAGATGTTTAGCTCGCATGTCAGACTATCAGTGACCTCTTTGATAGCTAGGCAGAAAAGGAGGGGTGCTAAGGGGTCACCTTGTTGGATACCTTCACAGGAGTTTATTTCATGCTCCCCAAAAAGAAGCTTAGAGTCCCCACTGTAGCACGATCGGATGAACGGGTAAAGGGGATGGAAATGGTTGTGTACAGCCCTGAGGACAGCGTCTCGTCTGACTTGATTGAAAGCATTTTTGAAGTCAAGCTTTACTAGTGCCTTCTGGTCCGGGAGATCAGCAATGTAAGCCCGTGCTGCATGTGCTGCAGCTTCACAACCTAGGGGAATCCCAAACCCGAGCTGATGAGGTTTCAGCAAGGTGGCTGCTTCCTGGCTGATAGATCTCACTGCAGCCTTAGCTACGAGGCGTCGGAGGGTGTTGCCAACGGCAATGGGCCTGATACCCCTATCCTTCTACTTTAGAGCACA
>WNGS01003388.1:4338034-4353162 GCA_020271785.1 Procambarus virginalis
CTCAATGGCTTGCTGACTCCTCTATGTCCCTTGCGCCTTTCAGCCTGAAGTCCCCAAAGGAATTTGTTGAATTTCTGCAGGGATCACGGGCCACAGGGATAAGAGCCTCGTTGGACGTAGAAACATTGCTTACCAACGTACCTGTGAATGAAACAATCGGGATGATAGCGGACAGAGTATCGTGATCCGGCCTGTACTCCTCTTGACATACCAGAAAAAATTCTAAGAAGCTACTCTAAGCTTGTACTAAAGAGGTACCCTTCTTTAGCCCGGATGGGCACATGTATAAGCAAGTAGATAAAGTGCATACTAAAAAGTGCATACGCCTCTCAACTGTCAATCAACTGGTGTACAGTTTCTGGAGCGATGGGCTCTACCAAATTCTACATTTGAAACTGTGAATGGAGTCTTCCTCCACCACATCACTGCCTAATGCATTCCATTTCTTAACTACTCTGACACTAAACAAATTCTTCCTAATGCCTCTGTGGCTCATTTAGGAAATAAGTTTGTACTTGTGTCCCCTTGTTAGTGTTCCACTCATGTTAAATAGTTTGTCTTTGTCCACCCTGTCAGTTCGCCTGAAGATTTTGTAGGAGGTGATCATGTCTGCCTTTACTCTTCCGTCTTCCAGGGACGCGAGGTTTAGCTCCCGTAGCCTTGTACCTCATAAATCTCATTTCTGGGACTAGTCTAGTGGCATTCCTCTGAATCTTCTCTGACTTTGCCTTGTGTTTAACTAGGTATATGCTCCAAGCTGGAGCTGCATACGCCAGGATTGGTCTGACAAAAGTAGGTAAATTTTCCTGTTTACAATCCTCCTTCTTGTTAATGTGTATCCTCCTGTTTACACAGTACATTTTGTAAATATATGCATCATAGTGCAAGCATTGACATATTAGACAATTAGATAGTATAATTTTGTATTATTATAGAGTCCGAAAGATATGAAACTAAAAAAATACTTAAATATTCCTAGGCCTAGTATGGCACTCATATGGACTATATTAGGCCTCAGATACCGTGTATTAGGCCTAGGAAGGTTAGGTTAGGTTAATTTAGTTTGTCTTTGCAACATAAGTAAAATTCGTTTTCTAGTTTGTCCTAATTCAATAGAACCGATTTCTAATTTCTAATTGCGTTGTTCGTCGGTATATGTACTATGGTCTTCATCCTTCCTATATGTATTATCAAAACCGGAGATGGGCTGGAATATACCACACTCAGATTACAAAAAGAGTATACCACACTCAGAGTAGTAAAAAATAATATACAATATACTGGACACTAAGATAAAACATACACTTCACAGGATATTAAATGTGTATACCCAAAACAAAAAAAATATGAGAATATGCAATGCACAGGATATTAAACGGAGTATACCATATACTGGATATTAAAAGCTTATACACACGATACCAAAGAAAGTATTCCACACACAGGATAATAAACATATAACATTCAAGATAATAAAATACTTTAAGAAACTTATGAGACTGAAATGAGTTTACCAGACACAGAATATTTAAGAGTATATAATACACTGATACTGAAACTGTATATACAAGAGTATATATACATGCAGAATGTATGCAGAATATATACAAGAGTATTCCACATGCACGTTTTAATACACAGAATATAATTCACTCTATATTGTATTGCTAATAAAAGCGTATTCCTTCACAAAACACTAAAAAGAGCATTCTATACAGTGGATACTAAAAAGATTATAATATTCAGCAGATATTAAAATGATGATAATATACAGTGGATACTAAAAAGAGTACAATATACAGTGGATACTAAAAAGAGTACAATATACAGTGGATACTAAAAAGAGTATACTATACAGTAGATGCTATAAGGAGAATAATATACAGTGAATACTAAAATGAGCATACTATACAGAAGATACTAAACGGGTGTTATACACTGGATTAAAAAAGTATACCACATTTAGGATAAAAAAAGGTAAACCATACACAGGATACTAAAAAATATTTAGCGTAATCTCGAGACTGTGATATACAGAGTTTAGAAAAAGGAGTTTACTAAAACCAAGATTCTAAAAAGGTACATAGAATGCAAAAGAGAGAGTATACCATATACAAGAATCATGAAATAGTATTCTTCACACTTGATACCTGAGAGTGTATTTTGTGCACAGGATATTTAAAGGGCTATACATTATATAGGATACGCAAAAGTGAATAATATATAAATAATATTTAAAACGAATACCCTAGTCAGGATATAAAGTACAATTTACCATACACATACTAACAAGAGTATTCCACATATACAGCATGCCAAATAAAGTATACATTATGCCTGATATTAAAAATAATGTATACATAGTAATAAATGAAGAAGTATACCACACAAAAGAATAAGTAACGCAAAGAAGACACAGGATACTAAAGATTAATGACATACATAAGGTTAAAAATGAGAAAACCATAAATGGAATAGCAGAAAATGAGCATACATTGAGCAGCGTACTAAAACGAGTATGCGACAAACAAATAATTAAATAGTACGGCATTAGATACGAGAAAAATTTCACACATGATACAAGCAATAGAATACCACACACAGGATGCAAGCAGTAGAATACCGCACACAGGATGCAAGCAGTAGTATACCACACACAGGATGCAAGCAGTAGTATACCGCACACAGGATGCAAGCAGTAGTATACCACACACAGGATGCAAGCAGTAGTATACCGCACACAGGATGCAAGCAGTAGTATACCACACACAGGATGCAAGCAGTACAATACCACACACAGGATGCAAGCAGTACAATACCGCACACAGGATGCAAGCAGTAGTATACCACACACAGGATGCAAGCAGAACAATACCACACACAGGATGCAAGCAGTACAATACCGCACACAGGATGCAAGCAGTAGTATACCACACACAGGATGCAAGCAGTAGTATAACACACACAGGATGCAAGCAGTAGTATACCACACACAGGATGCAAGCAGTACAATACCGCACACAGGATGCAAGCAGTAGTATACCACACACAGGATGCAAGCAGTAGTATAACACACACAGGATGCAAGCAGTAGTATACCACACACAGGATGCAAGCAGTACAATACCGCACACAGGATGCAAGCAGTAGTATACCACACACAGGATGCAAGCAGTAGTATACCACACACAGGACGCAAGCAGTACAATACCACACACAGGATGCAAACAGTACAATACCGCACACAGGATGCAAGCAGTGGTATACCACACACAGGATACAAGAAGTACAATACCACACACAGGATGCAAGCAGTACAATACCGCACACAGGATGCAAGCAGTACAATACCACACACAGGATGCAAGCAGTAGAATACCACACACAGGATGCAAGCAGTAGAATACCACACACAGGATGCAAGCAGTAGAATACCACACACAGGATGCAAGCAGTAGAATACCGCACACAGGATGCAAGCAGTAGTATACCACACACAGGATGCAAGCAGTAAAATACCACACACAGGATGCAAGCAGTAGAATACCGCACACAGGATGCAATCAGTAGCATACCACACACAGGATGCAAGCAGTAGAATACCGCACACAGGATGCAAGCAGTAGTATACCGCACACAGGATGCAAGCAGTAGAATACCACACACAGGATGCAAGCAGTAGAATACCACACACATGATACAAGCAATAGAATACCACACACAGGATGCAAGCAGTAGAATACCGCACACAGGATGCAAGCAGTAGAATACCACACACAGGATGCAAGCAGTAGAATACCGCACACATGATGCAAGCAGTAGTATACCACACACAGGATACAAGCAGTAGAATACCGCACACAGGATGCAAGCAGTAGAATACCGCACACAGGATGCAAGCAGTAGAATACCACACACAGGATGCAAGCAGTAGAATACCGCACACAGGATGCAAGCAGTAGTATACCACACACAGGATGCAAGCAGTACAATACCACACACAGGATGCAAGCAGTAGTATACCACACACAGGATGCAAGCAGTAGTATACCGCACACAGGATGCAAGCAGTAGAATACCACACACAGGATGCAAGCAGTAGAATACCGCACACAGGATGCAAGCAGTCGAATACCGCACACAGGATGCAAGCAGTACAATACCGCACACAGGATGCAAGCAGTAGAATACCGCACACAGGATGCAAGCAGTAGTATACCACACACAGGATGCAAGCAGTAGAATGCCGCACACAGGATGCAAGCAGTAGTATACCACACACAGGAAGCAAGGTGTAGAATACCACACACAGGATGCAAGCAGTAGAATACCACACACAGGATGCCAACAGAAGAATACCGCACACAGGATGCAAGCAGTACAATACCGCACACAGGATGCAAGCAGTAGTATACCACACACAGGATGCAAGCAGTAGAATACCACACACACGATGTAAGCAGTAGAAAACCACACACAGGATGTAAGCAGTAGAATACCGCACACAGGATGTAAGCAATACAATACCACACACAGGATGCAAGCAGTACAATACCGCACACAGAATGAAAGCAGTACAATACCGCACACAGGATGTAAGCAATACAATACCACACACAGGATGTAAGCAGTACAATACCACACACAGGATGTAAGCAGTACAATACCGCACACAGGATGTAAGCAATACAATACCACACACAGGATGTAAGCAGTACAATACCGCACACAGGATGTAAGCAGTACAATACCGCACACAGGATGTAAGCAGTACAATACCGCACACAGGATGTAAGCAGTACAATACCACACACAGGATGCAAGCAGTACAATACCACACACAGGATGCAAGCAGTACAATACCGCACACAGGATGCAAGCAGTACAATACCGCACACAGGATGCAAGCAGTACAATACCGCACACAGGATGCAAGCAGTACAATACCACACACAGGATGCAAGCAGTACAATACCACACACAGGATGCAAGCAGTACAATACCACACACAGGATGCAAGCAGTACAATACCGCACACAGGATGTAAGCAGTACAATACACACACAGGATGCAAGCAGTACAATACCACACACAGGATGCAAGCAGTACAATACCGCACACAGGATGTAAGCAGTACAATACCACACACAGGATGCAAGCAGTACAATACCGCACACAGGATGTAAGCAGTACAATACCACACACAGGATGCAAGCAGTACAATACCGCACACAGGATGTAAGCAGTACAATACCGCACACAGGATGTAAGCAGTACAATACCGCACACAGGATGTAAGCAGTACAATACCACACACAGGATGCAAGCAGTACAATACCGCACACAGGATGCAAGCAGTACAATACCACACACAGGATGCAAGCAGTACAATACCACACACAGGATGCAAGCACTAGAATACCGCACACAGGATGCAAGCAGTACAATACCACACACAGGATGCAAGCAGTACAATACCACACACAGGATGCAAGCAGTACAATACCACACACAGGATGCAAGCAGTACAATACCACACACAGGATGCAAGCAGTACAATACCACACACAGGATGCAAGCACTAGAATACCGCACACAGGTTGCAAGCAGTACAATACCCTACACAGGATGCAAGCAGTACAATACCACACACAGGATGCAAGCAGTACAATACCACACACAGGATGCAAGCAGTACAATACCACACACAGGATGCAAGCAGTACAATACCACACACAGGATGCAAGCAGTACAATACCGCACACAGGATGCAAGCAGTACAATACCACACACAGGATGCAAGCAGTACAATACCACACACAGGATGCAAGCACTAGAATACCACACACAGCGTACTCAAAAAAAGAATAGCATAAAAAGGATACTTAAAAAGTGTACGACACATAAAAATCAAAATGTGTGTACTATGCATAAGATAACATATGGAGTTTACATTACACAAGCTGCTAAGAAGGGTATTCGATGCATAGGAAACTAAACAGTTTTACACGTATAAATTTTTTTTTTTATTATTACTATTTTCTACCACAGACGTGGCCTCACATTTACAATGCTAACCAACATATATACATTTTTTTTGTCCTCCATGGACAGGATTAGAGATCTGTTAAACATATAGTTCAGAGATTTATTGAACAATTTATAGAATATAAAACAGAGTGTACCATGCAATAAGTGTATGTTCCTATGCAGAATGTTTTAAAAAGTACAAAATAAACAGCATACTAAAAATAAATAGCAATACAATGGATACTAAGCATCGTATTCAACCAACAAGATACTGACCGCGTGCACAATCCACAGGATACCAAATTAATAATTCTATACACAAGCTACCAAAATGATTGTATAATAAACAGGATAATAAAAACAGTTTAATTTGTACACAGGGTACTAGGAGTTGTGTAGAGTATAAAGGATAGTGCGAATAGTATACCAAATACAGGTTACTAAGAAGAGTATACCATACGCAAGACAACGAAATATGTGTACAATACACAAGACTCTAAACTGAGTAAAGCGGACAGAAAAAGATTGCATCATACACCGCGTACAAAAAATACAATATAACACAGGCTACTACAAGAGTGTTCCATGTAAAGGGTGCTGTATGTAAAAAAAAAAGAGAGAGAATTTTGTTACCGCTGCTATTGGTTATTTTCTTAATTCATTTAGAGATAAAAGTGACGCTGATTTCTTTCCAAGTTACAAAAACCTTTAGCTATTTTAACACTATTATTAGTCCTAGTGGTACTGAAACTTAGGTCATAACCAAGAGCAGTAGAGGTGTTTTTGTCTAAGACTGTATCAGACAAATTTATAACAAAATTGCAATTTACATGTTTAGTCCAATCACAATTTTCTATTAAATATTCCAGTCTATGCTTCAGTTTATTTGTAGATCATTGCACAAATTTCCTAGTTTTGGTAACAAAAATGAACGAAAAATTAATAATTTCATCATCAAATAGTAAAACAAGCTGTATTTTCTTCTATGTTCCTGAGGGCTCTAAGGATATAGAGTCTTCAGTTTACTTATGATGAAAATAGTGACATATATAGTATAAGTTTAAATTAAAAATACCCTATATGATTTATTGATCAAGTCAGCCACATCACTCATAACACTTCCTTTCGTTTGAAAAAGAATGAAGAATTTAATATTAAGAATACAATAATTCTGCCATTTGAAGATAATTTAAATAATATAACTAAATTACTAAAATAATTTAGTACATTGTCCACCACACATTAATTTCTTCATGATTTACACACATTGAAAATCACGCGCTCTTTCGCCATGCTGTTCCCTCAGTATGCTTCCTTCGTGACCATCTTTGTTACTCTACTAGTGCAGTGAACTAGTGAAAGCACACTGCACTCACACCCGGCTCAAATTCCTGCAACAATGTCACAGTTTGCAAGTTGTACCCAAATCTCTCCTATCTGCTCGTCTCATCAAATTAGGTAATGAATTGTTCAGTGAAATCTGTGGACAAATATATCTAAACCTAACAATGTGATAAATTTTTAATTTAAACCGATAAGTACGTTAAAAGTACAATGCAACTGGTGTACATGGTTAAGGTTCCATGTACACCCATTGCATTGTGCTCCTGGTAGTCTAGGTTCGAGTCTCTTCTGGGGTGTGGAGTTTTCATTCGCATATATGCTTGGGGATCATTCAAGTTAGGTTAACCTATCTTAACCTAACATAAACTAACACAACTAAGTCAATAATTTATGCTCCTAATATAATATAATAATTCAAATTCAAATAAACTAATTGACAACAATTTATTCAAAATAAAGAAAATCACTCGGCTTATCAGGCAGATCGGTCCTTACATAATAGGCTGAGAAGTGCGTTCTGGAATTAGGTACGACATATATATATATATATATATATATATATATATATATATATATATATATNAGCTCGTATATCGGGTACAGTATAATGTTAATTATCTAGGAGAAAAATCTGTATGTAAATATGATATACCAGGGTGCCCCTTGATATGGTACAAGAAAGAAAAACAACAAATATACAACAGGTTGGTTGAAGCATAGACCAAACTGCTTATATAGAATATAATATATTTATATACAAACTAAAAGCATATATCAATATTATTTAGGACGGCAATCACTTTGAATAACACCAGTGAATAAATGGCTAAATATTTAAATGAAAATGTCAACCAGACAAATTTATGCTACATTACTACAACATTACAGAAAACTTAACCAAATATGTTACCCAGGCGACGTCTCACAGCTAACTGACTCTCTCGCCGTCACTACCCATAATTCTCTCTCTCTCCGTCTTCATCCAGGATGAGGGATGGTAAATAAGAACTTTTTAATATTTATAATAATTGAAATAAACAATTGTTCCCAAATGTATAAGAATGCAAACTATAATATAATGGTCACTTGCAAATAATATGTTACAATGCCACATGCTTAATCACCAGAAATTTAACAATAATAGGAATATTAAAGGAAACATCTGGAACTCCCATAACTGAACAGGTCCAGCAATCTAATTCCCGAAACTAACAGGTATTAAACGTGTGACTAGAGCAACCCGCTCCTGTTCAACTGATGTTGCCACACTATATGATGTATATATATATATATATATATATATATATATATATATATATATATATATATATATATATATATATATATATAATATATATATATATATATTTTTTTTTCCATAGCCTCGGAGGAAATCACACATAACGCATTGGAGGGAATGTAGGTCCCCTCCAATACAATTTCTGTGTGCTTTTCTCCTACCACCCCCTTCCTTTTTTTTATGCTTTATTGTGTATTTAAAGGTTACAAAACATACAAGACAAATGCCTAAAGGTTATGTATCTCTTGAAGCTCCTCCGCTTCCGGACAGGAACCGAGGACGCAGCAAGCATTTCCCCTCTGGATCGCCACACTGAGGCGCTGAAACAAAAAACTGCAAGCCCTTGGGTCTCTGGTGACGTCGATGAGCTTGGAACCCAATTCCTTGAGAAATCCCAAGGCACTCTTGCCCCAGGGGCCATGCGTCTCAGACGCTATTGGAACAAAGAGGTATTGGCCTGCCAGTCGCCTGTATTTGAGAGATTTTGCTGTTTCCCTGTGGTTGGCCGCCCCACCTGCTTGATCAGCTCCGAAGTGTACATAGGTGTCAGCCAGGGTGGATACACATGTGTAGTCCCACACCAACTGTCTACCCTCCTTCCATGAGTATATGGTGATGCCATCAGGGCGAAGTGCGGGGAAATCCGGGTTCTGGACCCCTAGGATGCGAGGTTCTCTCTCCGCTGGGCACTTAGCTGAGACGAGGCTTCTCTTGATGATGTCATTGACCTCGTTGTGTCTTGCATGCCAGCCCTTTGTGCTTCCACAATGCAACCCATGCAGTCCGTATTGGTCTGCTATATATTATATATATATATATATATATATATATATATATATATATATATATATATATATATATATATATATATATATATATATATATATATACATATACAGACAAATGAAGAAAATGAACAAATAAGTTTTATCATGACTTTATATTCGCATCCAACTAAGAATACGTAACACTTCCACCTCCAAGAAAAAAATGCAATTGATTGAAGATCAATGGCCTTTTTTCTGAAAGTAAAAATGAGTGACACTTGAGATTTATTGTATTAATTACACTAAACAGATAAAAGTAATAAGGAGATATTTCTGAACAAAAATGAAAACACTCCCAATATATTCTTACATGAAAATTAAGAAGTTCTGTCTTGTGATCTTGTTCTACATATCAGGGATTTTACATATATTCCTCTAGAGTATGCTAATTTATCTCTCCAGGGTAATATCTCATTTATTTCAATCAGTTTCAGATCATATTTCACTTTCCCATCAACAACATTATTATTATTAGCATGAACAGACCTGTCAATAATTGTAACTGCAGTCACAAATTCAATACCACAATTTATCTTTTCCATCTGTTTCTATTATTGATCTGAGATCAGTCCCATATTTCCATATTATCCATTTTCTATATAGTGAAATTTTCCAATACAGCTTCCATTTTCCATTACTCCTTTTTTCTGGAGCTGAACTGCTTAATTGAAGCTGACTGGATGTAAGGTGGTTCAGGGACTTCTCTTCGGTATGCCCTGACAAAGACATCTGCTTCTCCTCACATTTGATCCTCTGTGGAACACATACCCTCGCCCAATTGATACTAAAAATAGAGAAATTAGCGTTAAACCTCACAATTACATATAAAACTTCTTCACTCATAGAACCTTCAGAAGCACAACACAACGACTTAGCAAACCTTTGACCTCCAACCCAAGAAATACAACCCAAAATAAATGCAAAGACTACCTGATCGAACTGACTCAGATGACCCTCAAGGAACACATAAGTCAATTTCCTCATAACTCTGTCAAGACAATCAGCGAAAGAAAACAGGCTTATGCCTAGGGACCATATCTCACTCATTACTCCAAAAACAGGTTCACACCCTCTGATGGTGGACTTGAACACAACCCACACTTTCATAAACATTCTAGTCTTCCAAAAAACTAACGAAACATGCTGAAAACTTGACAACCCTTACCATGGATTTCACTTCCTAAGTGATTTTCTTCTGGTGACAAACAATCTAAGAAGAGGTTTAAGGGTCTTATCATCTTGAAGATGCACATCAGATTACCTGGGAACCACCCAAGGATAATCTGAAACCCTTGACCCTTATTAAAACTACTTGGTGGGATAACCTTATCCCCCAACTTGAAACACACACCTGGAGCCTCGAACCTCTGCTCCCAAGTATGATTAACTCCTTCAACACCAATATGACTCTGAAAGTCAACACCACACTTGAGTGGAACATACATGTTGATCACTACTCGTTCAGCAAAATAAACTGGATCTGAATATAGAGACACTGCTCTAGTATGACTCACCACTTCCTCAGAACAACTGGATGCACAACCTACTTGAGTAAACTCTCTCTGCTCAACAACAAGGCTGGACAAAGATGTCCTACAGTCCATTACTTCAAGAGAGAATGGCTCCTGCGGAATAAAAATAGATTGCAACAACATCCTACACTCACTCTGACTCAATTTACACAATGACAAACACTTACTCCCCATGGAATAAAAATCACAAACCACAAAACTCTGCAACTCAGATCCAAAAGAAACTTTACCACCCTTAATGGTTAAACATGATTTACTAAAATTTCCTCCCTTGACATCTGGAGCTGCTTGGAGTACTGTCTGCTCACAATCAATAACACTACCAAGCTGGGTCACATCCTCACAGACAACTGAAGAGGGAGGCTCACTGGGTCTCCATCTACTCGACAGAAGCTGATCCTCTGGCTGCTTTCCCACACTCTCCAAGACTGGATCTACAGTACAGACTGTCTCCTTGCTTCTCTCTGAAATCTTGGGGCCAGTTCTACTCAACTTACCTAAACTAAAGGACTCTGAATCTGAAACAAGCAGGCAAGTAACAGGTAGTTTGACCTCCTCCCCTTTACTATCACCTTGACTAGGGTGAGGCGGGGCCTCTACAACAGACTTACTCTCGACAACTGATTCTAAACTTGGAGTGAGCGGGAATACTTCTGCCAACCCGACATCTTGTCCTAAACCATTCTCTTGGCTAGAATAAAATAGAGTCGTGGCTTTTAAGTTTCTCTCAACTCCTGGCACAACGTTCGTAGTGAGCGGGCAAGACAATGGTACGTGGACATCCTTTCCCAAATCATCTACTGGATTGGAATAAAGCAGAGTCATAGTACTAGGCTTACTCTCAACAACTAGGTTGGCCACACATGAATCATGAACAACCACATCCCACTTCTCCTCTGAAGGGGTAATGGTTAACGGAACAAATACTTGAGTTGCATCAGAACTGACAACTGGATTAATAATAGTACTGACATCAGCACAGGTAAGATGGACAAAACCATCTACTACAAATGATTGTTCATTCTTAGAACTACTTTCAGCACAGGCAGAATAGACAACAGGGTCTGCAACTGGCTGTTTAAACAAACTGGGATCAATCTCACCCCCAACATGATTTATGGCCACATCATTACCCAATATGACGTCCACACCTGGGATGGGCAACTGTGTACTAACACCTACAGTGTATACACTTGGTGTAATGGTGGATCTCAAATTAACATGTATCAGAGGTACAGTTTTACATCCTGCAACACTGAAGAACTACAGACTTCCCAGTATCTCTCTTTGCAACATTAGAGAGTATACGGGCAGAAATTAATGTTTGGGAAGCATCAGTATCACGAAGAAGAACCACTCGCTTCCATTTCCAATTAACACACAAAACTTCACCTGAAGACATATATGGAGAATACTGTTTCACCCAATTGGGGTTTACAGTTACATGTTCATTAGTTAATTTATTCTGCACACCTCTACAATAAATGAGACCTGTTGGTCGTAACTCAGGGTGCAAAATAAAGCAAGAATTAATCACATGGCCTTTTCTCTTACAATGAGTACAGTACCTTACAGTGGACACACCTGTGGAACCAACTGTAGGTATAGAATTAACATTACTAGGATTACATGTTCCTGGCAATGGAGTAGCAAGTTTAGGTTTTGTAAGAGAAGAGTTCATGGGAGTAGCTGGAGCACTAGTACTGGGTTAATGGTTATAAGTTTTTCTGTGAGCATGGTAATTTACTCTACTGGTAAAATTAGGTGCTTGGGCTTTAATATGTGCCTCAGTTAACAATTCATGCTCATCAGCGAGCTTAGACAGCTCTAAAATATCTGTTAAGTTTTTCTGCTCTGCCATAAAAGTAGATAATTTTTCTGGAAGACATGATAGAACTTCTTCTGTAATAAGAAGATTCTTAAGAACATCATACTCTGTGATAGAGAGTGATTTAAGCCATCTGTTACAATAATTAGTTTTTACCCTGGTGAAATCTGCAATTGTTTGTTCACTGACCCTCTTTAAATTTTGGAACTTTTGTCTGTGTGCTTCAGGGTTCAACTGATAAGCATTTAAGATGCTTTTCTTAACAAAATTGTAATCAAAACTGTTTTCATCAGGCAAAGATGCAAAACCTCCTGACTCCGTACTCTTAATTGACTTTACATGATCGCTACCCATTGGTCCATTGGCCAGTTCATACTGACTGCAATTTTAGAGAAATGTTAAAAGAAAACCTCAGGGTCCTCCTGATTGAACTTTGGTAACTCTCCATATTTATTTACTTTTATTTGACTATTATCATTACTATTAAGAACATTGCTAGTATTACCATGCCCAGCTGCCAATCGCTGTGTTTCGATTCTGTTATTAGCTTCAGCCATTTGTTTTTTAATTTCTAACTGCCTAGTTTGTTCTTCTGCTTGTTGTTTCTTTGTTGCTTCTAGCTGTAATTGAGCTACAAGTCCACTATTTTGTGCCTTATTTTCTAACTGTTGTTGCCTATCCTTAACCTCAATTTCTAACTGTAGTTGATTAGCCTTAGCCTCAATTTCTAACTGTAGTTGATTAGCCTTAGCCTCAATTTCTAACCGTCGAGCTTCAAGCGCTCTCTGTTGAGCATCGGCCTCTAATATGGTTTTGAGCTTCAATCTCTAATATTTTCTGTTGCTTTTTAAATTCACATTCTTTCTTTCGAGCCTCAAGCTTAGCATATGCTGCTTGCGTTTCCAACTCAAGACGCCTTAAAGCAATCTGCTCACTTGTCTCCTCACGTACCTCATCCAAAAATTCTTCTCCTAATTTACCATCTTCTACAAGATGGGTCATTATCACTCTCAGAATTTGTGCCTTATTCATTTTATTGTTGGCTGTTAATTCTAACTTATTTGTAATATTTATTAAGGCAGACTTTTTTAGGCTTTTAATTCCCTCAAAGTCTGGATTAGCCAACAACGACTCCAATTGATCCTCCATTGTTAACTAACACTTGGCACTTTACTAAATAAAATAATTAAACAGAATGGCACGGCACTACACACTTCACTTTATATTGACACGACACTGAAATTTTGCTTGGCCTCACTGCACAAAAAAAATAATAGGAGGACTTACCTCCAAAACCGTGAAGAGTAGGTTATAGTTAAACAGGACGACTCACTGACATGGAATACTGCGTAAATTTTCTAAAAGCACACTTGTTCCTAGGAAGGCAAGGTTAGATTAGCAAAGATTTTAAATATATGTGGGAAACAATCTCCCGGACGAGCCATTTTACTGTTTACAAACCTCCGTTGCCTTGCGGCCATAGCTACTTTTAGAAAAGGCTTCAGGAGTCAACCGCAAGGAAAAATTCGGAGCTGGAGCCCCTAAGGCCGCTCTTTGTTGACGTGCTGTCCGCTCGGCCGACCGGCTACGACCGATAGGACACATACGGGACACAATTATATGACATGATAATGATTATCAAAAATTTTAAATTTCGAAAATGTATTCTGGCGAGAGTGTCTTTTTGGCGGGTATTCGATGCACACACAAATGCGTGTGTGTGTGTGCTTGTGTATTTGTGTGTGTGTATGTGAATGTGTGTGTGCATGTGTGTGTACTTACCAAGTTGTACTTACCTTGTTGTGCTTGTGGGGGTTTAGCTCTGGCTCTTTGGTCCCGCCTCTCAACCGTCAGTCAACTAATATACAGGTTTCTGAGCCTATTGAGCTCTATCATATCTACACTTGAAACTGTGTATGAAGTCAGCCTCCACCACATCTCTTCCTAATGCATTCCATTTGTCTACTACTTTGACACTGAAAAAACTCTTTCTAACGTCTCTATGGCTCATGTGAGCACTCAGTCTCCACCTGTGGCCCCTAGTGCGTTTGACCCTTATTTAAATAGTCTGTCTTTATCTACCCTATCCATTCTTCTGAGAATCTTGTATGTGGTGACCATGTCCCCCCTAACTCTTCTGTCTCCCAGTGACATGAGGTTTAATTCCCGTAGTCTCTCCTCGTAGCTCATACCCCTCAGTTCGGGTACTAGTCTGGTGGCAAACCTTCGAATATTTTCCAGTTAGTTTTATACTTGACTAGATATGG
>WNGS01003388.1:4391722-4405283 GCA_020271785.1 Procambarus virginalis
CCCAGACGATACTGCTTAAGCTCCACACGCACAGCACCCGACTTCAGAGCACTTGAAGCTCACAGCACTGTCAATTCCCTCGTCGTCTAGATATATCGCTAGGTATTTGGGAAGACTTCTCGACGTGCTTGCATCCAACTGTTGACTCGCAGGGTTCCACGAAG
The DNA here is from genome assembly GCA_020271785.1 of Procambarus virginalis. Lineage (NCBI taxonomy): Eukaryota > Metazoa > Arthropoda > Malacostraca > Decapoda > Cambaridae > Procambarus > Procambarus virginalis. Next base: position 4,391,887 of record WNGS01003388.1, read on the forward strand.
GTGGGGTTACTGTCAAACTTGACAGGATCGTCGATCACACGTTCAACCCTGTTGACAAGGCGGTCAACCCTTTTCACTCACGGTGGATTGGCCCGGCCACTAAGCTGTCTCTTATACTGGTGAACTGCCAAGGACGACACACGTCGATGCCCGGCCCACTTCTTGCAACGCACCTGTCCCTGAGCACTTGTTGCTCAATATTCTGTCAATTCCTTATCTGAGCCACATCTGGGTTGCAGGAAGACCTCACAGAGTGCGCGCCAATAACTGGAGACGCTTACATCCAGCGGAGTTCGGTAAATCTGTCACTCTGACAGGACGACCGATCGCGCGTCCTACCTCTCGGACATGTCGTGAAAGACTGATATCGCCACGGCGCCAACACGGCCGGACCCCCATGCCTATGTGACGTCACTTTTTCCAAAGTTGGTTTTCATTGGCTCCCAGTGCCACGTCGCTGACGGTGACCAATCTGGCGCCACTGACGTCACACAGTTTTGGCGGGAGAACAGACTCGCCAGCGCCATATTGGCTCCCTAAAGGGCCTATCCCACAGGCCAAAATGTTCTATTTTTGCAAATTTCTCTGCTCATCGAGAATGCTGTTCTCTCCCACATATGTTCAATTGATGCCTGCAATGTAGAGAACGCTCGGGAATAGTGGACATGACTCTTACAGCAGGCGTGGGAGAATTAGAAGGAGGGGAACACCATCACATACCCCTTCCCTTATAATAAGAGTCATGTCTGGTTAGTGCATGCGGGACAACGCATCTGCGACTACGTTGTCCTTGCCACTGAAAAGTTTGACTTCCAGCCAGTATTGCAGCCGCCAATGTGTGACACTCCTCATGTGTCTGCAGACCGTCTTCAAGGTCATCCTGGGCGTCCACTGCTTACCTATTATGGACCAAGGGCTCCACACCTCGTGTCCGTTCACCAGCTGGAACTGTGAGAAGTTTAACGGTTCTGCCACTGCTTTGCGAATGGCCAACAAAACGGGGTCCACCGTCTCTTCCCATTCGTCTTCCTGCCCTGTGCAGACCATTCTCAGAGCTGTCTCTGAGGTGGAGTGGAATCTTCCGACCGCCCCCTTCGACTGCGATCGGTAGGGCGACGACCGAATCTGCATCACTCCCCAATTTATCACTGTTCGTCTGACACATTCAGACCGGAATGTATTTCCACTGTCAGCCTGATTTTCCCTGGGCCTCCTCACCCAAGAGAAAAGATGTTGTAGTTGCCCAGCCACTTCTCTCGACGTTGAACGTCGCATCGTGGTCATCCCTAGGTGACCCGCAAAGTCAACAGCGTGCAACGGACTCAACACTGCCGCTCTGCACTTGGCTGGCAATGCTACATGGCCTCTCGTACCTGAGAGGCTTTTCCGACCTCCATCCTTACAGGTTTACACTGTCTTACTAATATGCCTTCTTGCCTGTTAAAGTGAGTAGCTTTCTCGGGACCAATACGTCCCGAGAAAATCGCCAGGTGGGGATGACCCACCTGGCTGATAAGATCGGGGTCTGAGGCACGTTACATAAAGTCCTCCCCCTTGTACCCGGTAACTCGTCAATTGGTTATCCAGAAGGGGTGACTGGCGTACAGTCACCCAGCCGACACCTCACGTCATTAACGAGGTTGTCCCAGTCCAGCCATGCTGTCTTCACGGAGCAGAGTCAGTCGTCATCACAGTCGGGGGCTAGCTGTCTCAAGGTCACCAACCAAGCCCACCAGCCGCGTAGTCAAGACTGCGGGGAAACCGGAAGTGGAAGACGATTTGGTCTACGAAGAAGAACGCTAATTGCAACGACTGTCAGCTCTCTCAAAACCTGCGGTTGCGTCGTCTGTGGAAACGAAGAGGCAACAAGGCGGTCCCGGGTACGAACAGCACTACCCCTACAGAGTGCTGCTGATTCGCCAGAGGAGGTACAACCCTGTACCTCGGCCCAAGTTCAGCTGCACGAGGGGCTGCACGGAAAGGTGTACCGGCCCAGTAGTACCGGGATAACAAGTAAACGCCGGTAGATGACGTCGCCCAGGAGCTGAGGCAGGGCCCACCTGTCCTGTCACCATGCCATCCTCTTCAACGCCACTCGAACCTCACTACCAAAGTGAGACATCGTGACACGTCGAAGCTGTGCTCTACTGTGGCAGCCATGGTTAACAACAATCCATCATGACTGTATGGGAGCGATAAGAAGAGGTGAAGCCGGGTTCCTGTTAGCGGGGTCCACCTGAGCTGACAGCCGCCAGCTGTCAGCTGTCACTCAAGTCAGGTGTGGGTAGTACGAGACCCCCTGTACTGTCCGTAGTTGGCCGAGGCCGGAAATGGAACTTCCAGATGACCAGGATCTTCAAGCAACATGAGGTAGTCGCCGGAATCTACAGCAACGAGATGTCACCAGGACCGAACGATAGAACTTCTGTATAGAAAAGTTTAATATAAAATGAATTATAAGTAATATAGTAAACTGTGTTAACTCGGAACAGTTAGTTCAACTTTTAATTTTCCATCTGATAGTAACACCTCTGTACACCTTCGGAAAGCTCTCTGGAACAGTATTAAATGTTGAGAACTAGGACTAGTGAAATAGAGAAAGAAAACTAGAAAGTGAACATCTAGAAAATTTTTACTAGAGAATTACCCTGTCTCTAGAAAGTTGTATGAGTGAACTGTTTTGAGAACCATCTAGTAGGATCTCTAGAAACGTTGATCAGTGGGGAACTTTATCTAGATTTTTGTAGATCCTAGATACTGATATTTATATATATATATATATATATATATATATATATATATATATATATATATATATATATATATATATATATATATATATATATATATATATATATATATATATATATATATATTTTTTTTTTTGTGGATTACTGAACAATAAGGTGTGGTACACAGTCTGAAAAATGTGTTCACCCGCTGTTGTTGTGGACTTGAGCATGAACTCTGGGATATTAGGAGTTGAGGAACTCATATCCAGTGTGTTGTTGTTGGTTAAGAGACATGTCTGTGGACATTAATTTTTTTTAATAAAAATATTTTTTTTTGTATTTTCTTTAGGTTTAAGGATCTGGACACGCTGTGGTAGGCAGTTGCCACAGGTGTGTGGGACACTGGGTCCCTGGGAGGTGGTATTCCTCTAATTTGATAGAATTTTAGAATTTTTTTATTTTTAATGACATTGATTTTTTTTAATGTTTCTATGTGATGTGTTTGATCTTTATTCCAGGTGGAATACTGGGATAGCTGAAGGCTATCGGCTGACTTTAGCTAGTTGTTAGGTTTGGATTTTCCCAGTTATTGGTTATCAAGACAGTTATCAAGACAGGTATAGGATGTTTTGTCTTACAGGTACTTGGAAGGGTACAGGGCTGTATCCAAGTGGACAGCCAGGATTATAGGGACGGTCTCTGTCCTTATGTTTTATGTATTTTTACTGTGTTTGTTATGTATGTATACATGCTGGGCCACACCTTTTGGTGGTGCCATTATTTTGTTTTGGAGGATAGTATGGAATTAGTTAGGATTAGATAATTTCTTTTGTTGTTTTGAGGCATTGGGTCATTTATTGTTGAGTTAAATGTTGTTTTAATGATAATGATAGGTCAGGGTTCTGGATAAGAAAAGTGTTTGTAAATTTCTTTACACACAAATTTCTTAATTTCCGAGGAGGGGGAGTTGTAATGATCTGGTGCTCAGATCATTGGTTCTCCCTTTCCCCCTCTCCCCTCCTTCCTTCTCCCCTTTCTCCCTTTCTCCCCTCCCCATCCCGTCATTTCGTCTCCCTCCCTTCACACCCCCCCCCCTGTCGCCCATTTGTCAAGGTCTAAGAAGTTGACCTGAGGGTGGTCTTGGATACCTTTGGCTTCCCCCACTCAAATTTTCCCTCTCCATCCCCCTCTCTCCCCCTCTCATTCCCTCTCTCTCCCCTCTCAACGGTCCCTTCCCCATACCAGTCGAGTCAAATGTCCCTACCCTTTATCTTGCTGGAGACGGGCTTGAACATAAATTATCAGTTTTGGTAAACATTGCTCGGGAGGTGCACTACCCGCGGGTATCCAATACAGTGGTACCTTGTCCCCATCGCATAGCCGGGGAGTACTGACTCAATCTTCAGGAATTCATGTAGCCTCCCACGGCACCTCAAGGAAGATGATTGGCGGGAGATAAGGGCCAAGTCCTTATTGGCCATAGAGAGCCAGACCTCAGGCCTAAGTGTAAAATGGTTGGCCATTGCCAAATAATGGGTGGAGCCCTGGGGCTGTATTAGATGGTGGGAGGTGTAATCCTTCCCAGCAATAAGCTGGTAAAACAAAATTTCATTTAGTGTGTCTTGGGAGTGTTTCGGGACTGGAGGGCTGCCAGCCCGCATCCAAAGGGGCTGAGGGCCGCCATCAACATCTTGGCCGTAGTGTGTTATTTAAGGTATTGTGCACTTGTTTCATGTCCTTAGTAGATATCCATCATGCCTCTAGGGGAAGAGAATAGGGTATATATCCAAATTGTCTTAATTTACATGATTCATATAATAAATGTGATAACTGGTCCAGTGGTATTCACTTAACTTCCCTTTGATATATTTTTTCTACCTTGTCATTTTTATGTGGTGAATTGGAAACCCCATGTTCTCCTCCATTTAGTAAATATTAAAGTTGCCCTTGGATTTAAATAAGTAAAGTAAACTAAACAAACTAATTCCCAACATTGATTACTGATTCCTTGCCTTCCTGGGGAATCGGTGATAGACACATTCAGGTATGGTTGGACGGGAAGGTGGTGGCAGTGTTTATTAACTTATTGTTTTTATCCATAACCCTTGTTATGGATGTACCTTCCTCAGTTAATATTCAGTTTATATTCGTGGCAGTCCAGTGAGGGGTCATACTGGACTGTATCAGAGTATTGAGCTGGGTTATTAAGTGAAGAGAGAAAGAGGAGTGTACAGTGTTCAGTGTACATATGACATGTTAAAGTAAACGAGGTATTACAATGGTGATATTACGATATATTACACTATCACTTCCTTATTGTCTGGTCGTGATGGTCACGCGGTTTAAGGCGTCCCTGTACATACCAGTTGCGTTGCTCCTGGGAGTATGGGTTCGAGTCACTTCTGGGGTGTGAGTTTTCATTCGCATATAGTCCTGGGGACCATTCAGGCTTGTTCGCATATATATATATATATATATATATGCAATTGACGATCACTAAACACTGATCATTTGTATGCGGAAAAACCACAAAGAAATGGAGAAGAGAGATGAACGTTTCGACTCGCGAAAGTCGTTGTCAACATCAGACTGACTGAGAGAAGTAAGGAGAGGGTACAGGTCAGCACATGGACCTGACCAACCCATCTATGGGGAAAGGATTACCAGAAACAGGAGAGGTCAAAGAGGATTAAGCGGTCAGAGAATAAGGAAGAAGATTAAGGAAAAGCCTCATGTGACACACAATAATTGAATATAAAATTGTAATGAGACATTGTATGCCTCCCTTATCCAAGTTTTTTCTTAAACTGTTGTGTAATATTGTAACTTAAAACTGGATCAAGTTTGTACATACCAGTACTAACATTGAGAAGATTTGGACATTGACTAATTAGCGCAGACTCAATTAAATTCCGTTCCACAAAGCCATTGTAGTTGGCAATGCTTTTTGCCCCATCCCAATTAATAGTGTGATCACACAAACTTGTATGTAGATACAAAGCATTAGACGTTTGGGCAGTTCTTATACTATAAGCATGTTGGGACATGCGTAATTGTAAGGATTTTCCTGTTTGTCCAAGGTACACAGACTCACAATCATTACAAGGAATCGAATACACACAACCTGCTGTACCAGGGGAGTTTTTTTTATTAAATTAGACTTGATCGTATTATTAGTGAACACCAAATTGATATTAAGGTTTTTAAAAACTGGGGACAGTTTCTCAAATCCCATCGCATATGGTACCACCAATGAGTTTCCATTTTCTGGTTTCGCTTTGGAGACATTATTATAAAACGTACATTTAGCTTTCCCAAACGAACAATCCAAAAACATCTTAGGGTACTGTAAACTCTTTCCAATTTCATATATTTTAGCTATCTCTTCATCAAAAAACTCAGGGCTGCATACCCTCAAAGCTCGAAGAAACATTCCTGAAAATACTGCCTGTTGGATAAGGGACTTGGATAAGGGAGGCATACAATGTCTCATTACAATTTTATATTCAATTATTGTGTCACATGAGGCTTTTCCTTAATCTTCTTCCTTATTCTCTGACCGCTTAATCCTCTTTGACCTCTCCTGTTTCTGGTAATCCTTTCCCCATAGATGGGTTGGTCAGGTCCATGTGCTGACCTGTACCCTCTCCTTGCTTCTCTCAGTCAGTCTGATGTTGCCAACGATTTTCGCGAGTCGAAACGTTCATCTCTCTTCTCCATTTCTTTGTGGTTTTTCCGCATATATATATATATATATATATATATATATATATATATATATATATATATATATATATATATATATATATATATATATATATATATATATATATATATATATATATAAATGGAAATGTTTGTTTGTTCAAAATCGCTAATCTTCGAAAGTTCTTCACTGATTGCTTTAAAATTTTCACACAACGTTCCATTCGCATCCGAGCAGGTTTTTATATACATACTATATAGATGCCAAATCTGTGACAGTAAAAGAACATTCTTTTTCGGAAAAAACTGTGTTTTTAATGTGAGGGAAATCTTCAAAACCTTTTTACCGATTGCTTTGAAATTTTGACACAACGTTGCATTCGAATAGGTGCGTCTTTTTATATATTTACTATATACATGTCTCACCTGCGACAGGAAAAAAACATGCTTCTATGAAAAAGAGCACCATCTGTTGAACGTAAGGGCAACAAACACTGTAATCCCCAAAAGTTCTTCACCAATTGCTTTCAAATTTTGACACGTTACATTCGAATAGGCGCGTCTTTTTATATACCTACTATATTCATGCCACCCCTGTGACAGGTAAAAAACATGCAATTTTGCATGTTTTTTACTGTTTTAAAAACAGTAAAAACAGATGGCACTGTTTTAAAACAGTGCCATCTGTTGCACATAATAGCAACATGCATGCTATTCTAAATATGTCACGAATTCCATTTCAATGTTTCCGATTGCATTGATAAATTTTATTTTCATAGATTTCGATATATTTTCATTTATATTTAATCTTTTTGAGTGAATTGCATCGGAATTGAGCTGTGTTGTTTATCAGTCTGTTCATTTCGTGAGGATAGTTTATTTTTACATTTTATCATATTTTTATTTAATTTTTTCAATTGTTTTCATATATTTCAGTGATGGAAACATCAGATCACTTGATATTCTCAATTTTCTGATGGGAACATCAGGCCATTTGAGCAGCGAGGGAGTGAGGAATGGTGGGGAGGACGAGGGTCAGGGAGAGGGTAATTGTGGGGAAGGACGAGGGAACGGGGGAATGGAGAATGGTAGGAGGACAAAGGGACAGGTGAGTGGGACATGGTGGGAAAGAAGAGGGGATAATGGAGTGGGGGAAGGTGGGGAGGATCATTAGGTACAACATGAAACATAACAATAAAATACACAACACACACCAAGCCATGAAGAAAAATAAAACAAAAATAAAAAATAAAAATTTAAAAAATAAAAAAAATAAAAAATAAACATTGTAATACATTAATAGAACAAACAGGGCAAAGTAAACATCACAAAAGCAAAGACATGAATAAGAACACCCACCCCAAACTCCGGCCTCCCAACAAACAAAATGAGAGGCACGGACACATAATACATTAGGGCAAACAAACGCCAGAGGGGCATACAACACTACATTTAGCAAAGAAACAGTTCAACAGGCATACTTGCCCGGGAACATGACCCGTGGGAACTGCACATTGAACACCTCCCATCACAACCACCCCCGAGAGTCATGTTCATCCACCGGGGACGCCATATCAACCGGAACCCTGGCAACAAACACCCGCAAACAGGGGACCCAGATGGTATCTCCTCTGAGGCGAATAATAGCCACTCTCCCCCACATCATAGGACCCCCCGCCATGAAAGTTCTCCTGCTCGTCAGACAGAAATAACTCGGCAATCTCTGTCCAGTGCCCCGGCGGCATCACAGACGCTGGCAACACGTCCTCCAGGTACCCAACGCGCACCCTCACAGGAGGGGAGCCGGACGTAGGGCACCACCACAGGGGCACTAGCGGCCACGGGCACACCACCAGACGACTGCAGAAAAACTGGGCGGCGCGCATTCTTCCGCAAGGTCATTACCAGGCCACGCCCATCACTAGCACCCACACCATCCCTGGCAGTGGAAGCCACCACACCCCACTGCGGAGAGTCCCCTGGCGGAGAAGGAACAGAAGGCACTCCCGAGATACGGGCACCAGCACTAGCAGGCACATCGACCTCCACCACCACCAACCGTGGAGACATTGATGCATCTGGATCCACACCGCCAACATCCGAAGACCCACAGTCACTGAAGACCACAACATCAGCCTAGGCAGAAGACGAACGCCGGGAACGTTTGGGCTCTGGCCGGATATCGTCAGAGCCGGAAGCGGACCCAGAAACATGGGTGCCACCAGCTGGACGATTCGACGCCCGACGCAGAACGGCCGCAGCCTCTACCACAGGAGGAACCGGGCCACACACTGCAGGAGGTTCCACAGCCACCCCAGCACTCAGCACATCTGAGACCCGAGTCGAGAACACACGGCCATGCGGAGCAGCCGAAGACGAGGGAGAAGATGGCGATGCCTCGCAGGGAGCACCAGAAAGGACCACGGGAGCAGCGGGTGCAGTGACAGGAGCAGGTAGACCATCCGACGGCACCGCAATCCCCGGAGGAGGGTCTGCAACAACTGGAGGAATGTCGGCAAAGCAGGGGGAGCTGCAGCAGCTAACGGGACGTGCACCTCCCCATCCCCGGAGTCCTCTTCCAGAGGAAGCGGCGGGAAATCCTCCTCCCGGAACAAGTTGACAGGAGCAGCAGGGGCCTCAGAGCACCCGGCAGCCTGATGCCCTAACAGGCCACACCGGAAACAGGTACGGGGTTGCCGGGCATAATACACCCGGAAGTGGTATCCCAGAAGCAGGACAGAAGATGGTATATCCGACCGCAGGCGCATCCCCAAGGTTCGAATATATTCATCCGCCTTCCAGTATATCTCCCCGAGGAGAGTGTGTTCACCCACACGCTGACAACAGCACCAAACCCTTCGAAGTAACGCTGGAGGAGGTCTTCAGGAAACTCCAAGGGCGCCCCATGGACACTGCCATAAATCAGGGCACCTCTACGATCCGAAATTGCCACAGAGCCGGCACCACCCGGCAGCTGCAACATACGCCCCTCGTAACGAAGGAGGGGGTCCCGGTACTCCTCTTCCCTCACAAACTTGATAACAACCCGGTGGGTGGTTACAAGCTCCACACCGTAGATAGCCTCCACCAGGAAACCAAGCATGTCACACATAACCACCTCGATGTCCTGATATCCAGCCCGGCTAGTGAACTCCAGGCCCACGGAGTTCACATGCACAACAGGGGGAAGATGGCCGCCTATGTCAAACTTGCCACGTCAACTCGCAGCCAGCAGCAACAAACTGGGAGAGCAGAGACGCCCACACTGCCTGGCGACCAAAATGGCAAACAACCCCAACAACCAGGGAGAGTCGGCAAGACGTCCTCACTCCACGGCTGTCAGGGCACCACCAAGCTGATGTAAGTAGGCAGGCAGGCTGCCAGAAGTGGAACCTATCACTTTGGGGGGTTCTGGCGGAGCTTCCCCAAGAGCCACGCCAGCTGGCGTGGAAACCCCCCAACCCGAAGGGCAAGCGATAGTTTGTAGCAGCCAGCTGAAGCCCCCCTCGATAAAATTGTACCTATTGCTGTAACGTAACGAGCTGTAACGTAAATAGGTATCAGCCAATGTAGATGCACAGGTGTAATCCCATACGACCTGTTTACCTTCCCTCCATGGCTGCAGGGTGACTCCATCTGGGCGTTTTTGGCTGTTGTCAGGTCTGCACAACTGGGGTTCCCTTTGTGCTGGACACCCAGCTGTAGCCAAACTTCTCTTGATGATGTCATTGACTGCCTCGTGTCTGGCAATCTTTCCCTGTGTCTTACGACAGATGAGACCATGGCTGCCGTATTGGTCTGCCCGTGCCTGGCCGCAAATACACCGGTGCTCGGTGGAGATAGGGGCGGCAAGGCGCAGAGCAACACCAATACTTAGGGCCCGATGATCCAGGCGGGTGCCCAAGTCCCCAGCATGGGGGGCTTGCAAAGCTAGGAGACGCGCTCTGTCCTTCTGAGAAGCTACGTCCAGCAATGCTTTGGCGATGTTCTCCACTATGGGGCTATCCCATTTGGCCTGTTTACCGTCGTTTGGACAAGTTGGTCGGGTGTGTGAATTGGCGAGTGTGTCCCACCGACCAGCTCCTTCCACAAATTTGGGATCACGAATCCCAATGGAGTTCCTTAGGTATTCTGGTAGTATTTCCTTCACTAATTCACTTGTAGCACTGGTCGAGGATAAGAATGCCGGCAATGCTAACTGTGTCGCCTTGCGAATACCTATACCCCGAGTCTAACTGGGAGCGTTGCTTGGTCCACTGGTCATCTTGCAGGGAGAGGTTTAACACTTTCATAGTTATTGTCTTTAGGAGTGAATCGTATTCCGTTAATTTTGGGCTGTCAAAAGAAGGAGCACACCTGAGGAAATAGGTAAGTCTGGGCAAGGCCAGGCACCTTGTAAGAAGGTACAACGCATCATGAGCATCCAAAGCCCCTATTCGCGCCTCCATCCTCCTCAGGTCTTTAAGCTTTTCTTCGAGGACTACCTCAATGGCGTTCGAGCCCAGAGGTGCCCCTAGCAGCACACTGTCGGTGGGAGCGATCACTTGGGCTCCTGGCAATAAGATTTGTACTGCATTTATGATTGGTTGGTTGGACGAGATGATTTCACACTTTGATGGATTTAGTGTAAGGCCTAACTCCTCTCCCCTAGATTTCACTAGCTGAAGATCTCCTAGCAGGGATTCCTGTGTCCCTGCCAGGGTGCCATCGTCCAGGAACCAGATGTTGAATTCGCTGGACAACCTACTTGTGACCTCCTTAGCTGCCATGCAGAAAAGAAAAGGGGCAAGTGGGTCTCCCTGCTGGACACCTTCTGCGGAAACAACTTCATGTTCCCCAAACAACAGTGTCGATTCCCTACTGTACCCTGCTGAAACGAAAGGAAGTAGACAAGGAAAGCTGGTTCGAACTGCTTCCAGTACCACATCCCTTTTTACCTGGTTGAAGGCATTTTTAAAGTCTAATTTAATTAATGCCTTATTTACTGGGAGGTCCTTGATATAGGCTCGTGCTGCATGAGCTGCTGCTTCACAGCCATAGGGGACACCAAAACCTTGTTGATGGGGTCGAAGCATCGTTGCAGCGTCTATACTGATTTTTCATATATATATATATATATATATATATATATATATATATATATATATATATATATATATATATTATATATATATATATATATATATATATATATATATATATATATATATATATATATATATATACTAGCATACCCTCCACGCATTGCTGTGGCTCAGTCTGGGTAAGTGGGAAAGAAAGAAAAGGGAAAGCACACGTGTCTAGTATGTTTAATTTTACAATGCTTGTGGGTATACAATATTTTTTGTTGTTCCATTGTCCGTAGAGATAAAAAACTGTCTGGTTTGCCGACTCTAGAACACGCAAAATATAATTGTCCGTGTGAGCAATCCGTGTCTAGATATAAACTGCTCAATTCTGAAGATTGGCCCTGAATTTTGTTGATGGTGATTGCAAACTCCAATTGAATTGAAAATTACAATCTCTTAAATTGAAATGCCATATCTGTTGGAATCATAGGAATGCGAGGAATAAGAACATCCTCACCTTTGAAAGGTTCTGTCTGGATTGTTGCTTAGTCGATGATTAATTTTTTTGCAGCAATCCGCATGGCGTTGTGAAGTTTTGTCTGGTTGATATTTCGCAACATGATAATTGGCACGCCGATTTTCAATTGCCGTACGTGTGATGGTATCCCTGGCAGATCGAGAAAATTAAACAATTCTGTTGGATAATTAACCGCTTCATCTGCTTCCTCAACAGTGTCGACGGACATGTATGTGACCTTGCTTTGAATGATAGACTGAATAATATTAAGTTCGTGTGCCGGATGCTTTGGAAATGTTGCACGTGGGAGTTTCAATGAATTGCATGTTCGATGGCAATTCAAAGCCGACGTAGCAGTTCTTCCACTTGGTAGTAATGTCGCAGCTATTCCGGACGATGCAAAAGCTAAGGCTATGGCATTTTGGGATCGAAATGCTGCCAGAATCAATCAAATTAGAAATGTTTTACCAGCTCTTCTTGGCGCATCTAAGAAAATTTGTTAAGCCCGTCATTGACAGTTTTAATTATTTAATTGTACATGACTTTTCGTTTAAGCTTTAGATTAGAAATATTTGATTGCACACACGACAACAGATCACCCGTGTTGTAACTTTGTTCACGACGCAATTCTGCATCAAACGAAGCAGCAGCAGATCGATTCGGTGATGGCATTTCCAATTGATTGAGAACTTTGTTCGCGATTTCTAAGCACAAATCTTCAATCATTATCAATGCTTCGTTGTAGATTTCTGCTGTGAAATCCATGTTCATATTTGAATTTTCCTTCGTATTCCACGGATAATATTTTCAGCCATGTAACATTTATATTTCTCCCATAACTCCGTTGGAGATGAAGGAGAGCCAGTGGACAATATGACTGCAAACAATGCACGAATTTGATTTGTATGTGAAGTGTTGGACGCGTCATTAATGTATACATGTCCGTGTCGGTCCTTCTCCAATAACTTCAGAAGTTGACATGCACTATGGAAAGTGGCATGTGTTACGCATTTGAAGAAATCTTAATGGCTGGAAAGACGTTGGACCGGGCACATTTACCAACAGCATGCGAAGAAGAAGCATTCATCTTGATTGGGATGCAATATGGATGTCTAACTATCGTAGTTTATGTGAATATGCCAGGATGTCCGTCGACTCGCTATCCTCTTTTGCGTCATTCAAATGATTTTCTACTGGCATTCCACGTGTAATATGTATGCACTTCCGAATACAGCAGTGTTTTTACAAACGCGTCATTTTGACATAACATGAAAAAGCAGTAACCGTTGTAGCAGTTGGATTCATAGCCGTTTGTTGCACATTTGCAGCTGTGAAATAAAGTTATTTTCTAGTTTTCAAAACAAAACCAAAAAA
>WNGS01003388.1:4428745-4443797 GCA_020271785.1 Procambarus virginalis
AAATGTTCAGACATTAGCTGATAATTTACTACCGTCATCCTCATGATTTAGGATGTAAATGTAAGTACCTATTGTGTAGAAGATTTACAATGTAATTGCCTTTCAGTACCAAGGCGACTTCAACCGAGGTGCTAGGCTTCCCCACCGTTCTGTGCAACATGTTGCCCTATGCAACACGTCGTCGGTGGGTGGAGCGTAGCAGCTGATTACTTCTAGATTCACAGCTAAGCTGTCCATTTTCATCAGTAGCAATAACTTCATAGTTACAGTAGTGATCTCCTAAAGAGATCAATGATACTAACCCTTTGTTTTACTGATGTGCTCAACATTTTCAGTAGTATATTGAGGTGCATTTACCTCCATCAATATATATTTCTATATTTTTACTCACACATTTAATTTACTCTGGTGAAGAACCAGCACCAGAATAATGCTAGGGATGTATTAATCTTTTAGCACGTAACCCCCCAATTTTGTGTAGTGAATTTGACTCCATTCATATAATCATTACAGTTTTAACAAGATCCATAGGACACTAGTTCCTAAGATCAGTTTTTCCATTGTCTCTTTGTTTTCCACTTTTTCTCAAAAAGTGGTGGTCCTTCATAGCTATCGAAGTATATATATTTACATTTATTTAATTATTAGTTACTAGGTCTCAGAGCCTTAAACAAGTTATTATTATTGGAGTCAGGTTTTCCCCACATAAGTACTCGAGGGAGTACTTTTCAGTACTTCCTCGATTCCCAAACTGCAGTTTAAGAGCCCTTGACCTAAGTCATCTATGTGTAACGATAATTAATTTTTTTTAATTTAAAATTCGTAGAATAACTGTGAAATAAGCTGAATACTGAAGCCAAATATTTTTTAATAATTAGTTTATTACTTTCGGGTCTCGGTAATAGAGTTGGGTTCATTCCCAACTCACAGTTGGGAAATCCCAGTTTCGAATCTCAGGAGGGACAGAAATGGTTGGGCAACTTACCTTTAACCTATCTCCTTTGTACAAATAGCAGTGTATTTATATATATATATATATATATATAATATATATATATATATATATATATACATATATATATATGCAAACAAGCCTGAATGGTCCCCAGGACTAGATACAACTGAAAACTCACACCCCAGAAGTGACTCGAACCCATACTCCCAGGAGCAAAGCAACTGGTAACTACAGGGCGCCTTAATCCGGATTAAGGCGCCCTGTAGTTACCAGTTGCTTTGCTCCTGGGAGTATGGGTTCGAGTCACTTCTGGGGTGTGAGTTTTCAGTTATATATATATATATATATATATATATATATATATATATATATATATATATATATATATATATATATATATATATATATATATATATATGAAGAAGCCTGAATGGTCCCCAGGACTATATGGGACTGAAAACTCACACCACAGAAGTGACTCGAACCCATACTGCCAGGAGCAACGCAACTGGTATCTACGGATGCCTTAATCCACTTGACCATCACGACCGGACATAAGGAAGTGATAGCCGAAGCTATTTGAACCACTTCCCTGCCGGCACTCGGATGGTAATCTTGGGCATAGCATTTTATCAAATCACCTCATTCTTAGGGGCACACGTGAGGAACACAAATGCGAACAAGCCTGAATGGTCCCCAGGACTATATGCGACTGAAAACTCACACCCCAGAAAAGACTCAAACCCATACTGCCAGGAGCAACGCAACTGGTATCTACAGGACGCTTTAATCCGCTTGACCATCACGACCGGACATAACGAAGTGATAGCCGAAGCTATTTGAACCACTTCCCCGCCGGCACTCGGATGGTAATCTTGGGCATAGCATTTTATCAAATAACCTCATTCTTTGGGGCACACATGAGGAACACAAATGCGAACAAGCCTGAATGGTTCCCAGTACTATATATATAAAATATTAATATATATATATATATATATATATATATCTATATATATATATATATATATATATATATATATATATATATATATATATATATATATATATATATATATATATATATATATATATATATATATATATATATGTATATATATAAATGTTAATGTTCGTTTGTTCAAAATCGAAAATCTCCGAAAGTCCTTCACCGATTGCCTTGAAATTTTCACACAACTTTCCCTTCGCATTCGAGTGAGATTATATATATATATATATTATATAGATGTCACGTCTGTGACGGAAAAAAAATGTTTTTTTTTAAGCTGTGTTTTTTGGGTGTTTTTCATGTCAGGAAAATCTTCGAAACCACTTTACCGATTGCTTTGAAATTTTGACACAACGTTCCATTCAAATACGTGCGTGGTTTTATACACCTACCATTTACATGCCACACCTGTGTCAGTTAAAAACATTCGTTTTCTTGAAAAACAGTGCCATCTGTTGCACGTAAGAGCAAGACACGATTTACAAAATATGTTATGATTATATTTCAATGTTTCTGATTGCATTGATAAATAAAACTTTCATAGATTTTGATTTATTTTCATTTTGATTTAATTATTTTGTGTGACGTTGCACTGGAATTGAGCTGTGTGGTTTACATACCGTTCATTTCGCGGGTATAACATATATGTTTCTTTTTTCATTTTTTCATTTCATTTTTTAACTGTTCTCATTTTTTCAGTGCAAATGCTGGTGAAATTGACCTGTGTCGATTGATCTGCGTTTGAATTGAAATATTTCGTTAGTGTTTTTTGTTTTTGTTTTGAAAACAAGAAAATGGACAACACTTTTATTTCACAGCTGCAAATGTATAACAAACAGCTATGAATCCACCAGCTACAAAGTTAACTGCTTTCTTCACGTTATGTCAAAATGACGCTTTTGCGAAAATGATGCTTTATTCGGAAGTGCATACGTATTATACATGGAATGCCAGTAGAAAATCATTTGAATGGCGCAAACGAGGAGACCGAGTCGATGGACAACCTGGTATATTTAAATAAACTACAATAGGCAGACTGTACACCGTGCATCCCAATCAAGATGACTGCTTCTTTCTTCGCATGCTGTTGGTAAATGTGCCGTGTCCAACGTCTTTCCAGCCATTGAGATTTGTCAACGGCGTAACACATATCACTTTCCATAGTGCATGTTAAGTTCTGAATTTATTGCAGAACGACCGACACTGTGATGTATGTATTAATGACGCGTCCAACACGTCACATCCAAATCAAATTCGTGCATTGTTTTCAATAATATTGACCACCGGATCTACTTCATCTCCAACAGAGTTATGGGAGAAATATAAATCGCACATGGCTGAAGATATTATCCGTCGAATATGAAGGAAAATTCAAATATGAACATGGAATTCAAAGCAGAAATCTACAACGAAGCGTTGATAATACTTGAATATTTGTGCTTAGAAATCGAGAACAAAGTTTTTAAATCAATTGGAAATGCCATCACCAAATCGATCTGCTGCTGGTTCGTTCGATGTATAATTGCATCGAGAACAAAATTACAATACAAGTGATCTGATGTCGTATGTGCAATGAAATATTCCTAAGCTAACGCTTGAGCGAAAAGGTATTTACAATCAAATAATTCAAACTGTCAATAACGGATTTGGAGAAATCGTCTTAGATGCGCCAGGAGGAACTATAAATCTTTCCTAATTAGATTGATTCTGGTAGCATTTCGATCCCAAAATGGAATAACCTTAGCTCTTGCATCGTGCGGAATAGATGCGACATTGTTACCAGGTGGAAGAACTGCTACTTCTGCTTTTAAATTGCCATTGAACATGCAATTCATTGAAAATCCTGCGTGCAACATTTCCATAGCATCCGGCATGGGAAAAGTATTACAGAAATGTTAATTTATTGTTTTGGATCAATGCACAATGGCCCGCAAAAAATCGCTTGAGGCTCTTGATTGATCATTGCAAGATTTGTGTGGAAACATTAGACTATTTGGGAACGTATTAATATTGCTTGCAGGAGATTTCAAGCGAACATTACCTGTAATTCCTCGATACAAGTCCGTCGACACTGTTGAGGAAGCAGATAAAGCAGTTAGTTATCCAACAAAATTTTTGAAGTCGCTCGATCTGCCAGGGATACCATCACACGTACAGCAATTGAAAATCTGTTTGCCAATTATCATGTTGCGAAATATCAATCAGCTAAAGCTTTGCAACGCCACGCGCCTTGCTGTAAAACAATTAATCAGCAACGTCGTTGAAGCAACAATCTTGACAGGACCTTTCAAAGGTGAAGATGTTCTTTTTCCTCGCATTCCTATGATTCCAACAGATATGCCATTTCAATTTAATTAAGATATTGTAATTTCCTGTTCGATTGGTGTTTGCAATCACCATCAACAAAGCTCAGGGCCAATCTTTAGAATTGTGCAATTTATATCTAGTCACGGAATGCTTCTCACAGGGACAATTATATGTTGCATGTTCTAGTGTCGGCAGACTAGATAATCTCTCTATCTCCACAGTCAATGGAACAACAAAAAATATTGTATACCCACAAGCATTTTGAAATTTAACATATTAGAAACGTGCGCATCCTGCTTTCTTTCTTTTCTATTTAACCAGACTGAGCCACAGCAACGCGTGGCGGGTACAGCTAGTCTATATAAATAAAAATGTAAATGTTCGTTTGTTCAAAATCGCTTATCTCCTAAAGTTCTTCACCAATTGCTTTGAAATTTTCACACAACGTTCCATTCGCATCCGAGTGAAATTTTATATACGTACTCTATAGATGTCACTTCTGTGATGGGAAAAAACATGCTTTTTCTGAAAAACTGTGTTTTTCATGATTTAATGTGAGGGAAATCTTCGAAACCTACTTTCCGGTTGCTGTGAAATTTTGACACAATGTTGCATTCGAATAGAGGCGTGTTTTTAAATACCTACTATATACTTGCCTCACCTGTGACAGAAAAAAATATGTTTTTTTTAAACAGCCCAATCTCTTGGACGTAAGAGCAACACACACTGTAATCTCCAAAAGTGCTTCACCGATTGCTTTGAAATTTTGACACCACGCTCCATTCGAATACGTGCATGTTTTTATATACCTACTATATAGATGCCACACCTGTGACAGATAAAAACATGCTTTTTTGAAAAACAGTGCCATCTGTTGCACGTAATAGCAACACATGCTTTACTAAATATGTTATCATTCCATTTCAATGTTTCCAATATCATTGATCAATTGAATTTTCATAGATTATTATTTATTTTTATTTGTATTTAATTATTTTGTGTGACATTGCATTAGAATTGAGGTGTGTTCTTTACCATACAGTTCATTTTTTGAGTATAGTTTATTTTTTTTTTTTTTTATTTTTTCATTTCGTTTTTTAACTATTTTCTTATATTTCATTGATGGGAACATCAGATCATTTGATGTCCCCAATTTTCTGATTGGAACATTAGATAATTTGGGAATGCATCGGACAAGGCAGTGGGGAATGGTGGCGGAGGGGAAGGGGATGGGAATCAGGGATGGTGAGGAGAACGAGGGGATAGAGGATGGTGAAACTGGTGGGAGAACGAGGGGATGGGAGAGTTATCATGAGGTTGTCTTGAGATGATTTCGGGGCTTTAGTGTCCCCGTGGCCCAGTCCTCGACCAGGCCTCCACCCCCAGGAAACAGCCCGTGACATCTGACTAACACACAGGTACCTATTTTATTGCTAGGTAACAGGGGCAAAGGGTGAAAGAAACTTTGCCCATTGTTTCTCTCCGGCGCCCGGGATCGAACCCGGGACCACAGGATCACACGTCCAGCGTGCGGTCCGCTCGGCCGACCGGCATCCCCAGCGAGTTGGGGATGGAGGGAACTAGGGGACAGGGAAATGGAGAATGGTGAGGAGGACAGGGAGTCAGGGAAGTGAGGGATGGTGGGGGAGGACGAACGGATGGGGGAGGGGGAAATGGTAGGAGTACGAAGGGATGGGGGAGTAGGATATGGTGGAGAGGATGAGGGGAACGGTGTAGTGAAGAATGGTTTAGGATTACAAGCGGGACTCTGGAGTGGTGGATGGTGGGGAGGACAAAGCGACGGGTGAGGGGGGCAATGGTGGGGTGGATGAGGGGACGGGGGAGTGAGGAATGGGAGGACGAAGGGACAGGGAAGAGGGGAAATGGTAGGAAGGACTGGGAGACAGGAAAAGTTTGCTGTGGCGCAGTAACACACATGCGCTGCTGAGCCACAGCAACACGTGGCTGGGTACAGCAAGTCTATATAAATAAATATAGAAATGTTCATTTGTTCAAAATCACTAATCTTCGAAAGTTCTTCACCAATTGCTTTGAAATTTTTACACAACGTTTCATTTGCACCCGAGCGTTTTCATATATATATTATATAGATGTCAGATCTGAGAAGGAAAAAAATACGCTTATTTTGAAAAACTGTGTTTTTCATGTGAGTGAGATCATCGAAACCTCTTAACCAATTGCTTTGAAATTTTGACACAACGTTGCATTTGAATAGGCGCTTGTTTGTATACACCTACTATACACATGCCTCACCTGTGACAGGAAATGTAAAAAAAAAACGGCTCCCTCTGTTGGACGTAAGAGGTAATTATGTCCAACAGTAAATTACAGTAAGGACAAATTGTAATCTCCGAAAGGTCTTCCCAGATAGCTTTGAAATTTTGAAACAACGTTCCATTCAAATATGCACGTGTATTTAGAGGCCTACTATATAGATGCCACACCTGTGACATGTGTGGCATCTATATATGTTTTTTTAAACAAACATACTTTTTTTTAAACAGTGTCATCTGTTGCACATAATAGCAATGCACGCTATACTAAATATGCTACAATTCCATTTCAATGTATCTAATTGCATTGATCAATTTAACTTTCATAGATTTTATTTATTTTCATATTAAATAAAGTATTTAGTGTGACAATACATTGGAATTGAGCTGGTTTGTTTACCATACCATTCACTTTGAAAGTATATGTAGAGATGCCACACCTGGAACAAGTAAAAACATTTTTTTTAAGAAACATCGCCATCTATTGCACGCAAGACCTACACATGCTATCCTAAATATGTTGTAATACTATTTCAATGTTTCTGATTGTATTTTTAGATTAAGTTTTCGTAGAATTCGATTTGTTTTCATTTTGATTTAATTATTTCGTGTGACATTGCATTGGAATTGAGCTGTGTCATTTAGCATACTGTTCATTTCATGAGTATAGTTTATTTTTATTATTTTATATTTGAAACACACAGTTTTTCAGAAAAAGGATATTATTTTACCGTCACAGACACGACATCTATATAGTATGTAAATAAAATCCTGCTCGGATGCGAATGGAACATTGTTTGAAAATTTCAAAGCAACCGGTGAAGAACTTTCAGAGATTAGCGATCATGCACAAATGAACATTTCTATTTTTTTTATTTATATAAATTAGCAATACAAATTTACACTCTAGTTCATATCCCAATATTCATAATGTGTGAGAAATTTCACCCACTCTATCTATATTATTATCATAGAAATGTATTATGATTCATTATACATCTGGATCCTAGATGACAATGCTACTATGATCACGTACAGCTATAGGGCCCATGGTGCCTATATGACTAGAAGCATGATTTCTCAAAGTTCTAGAAGCTTTGAGAAGAATATCTTAATTTAAAAACTATTGGAACAATCAATCGATTTCCGATCAGGAAAAAATCAAATCCTTAATATGAATCAATAGTACTAGCAAGTACTACTTATAATCTTTAAATCTTATATCTATTATAATCACATCTTATCTCAATCATATGTCTAGACAGTAAAAATAATAAATCAATATTCATTGAAAGCTATCCTCTCTAGGGAGAGGATGGAGCCAAACTCGGGAGTGAAGCGAGCTATGGGGCGCGCCCGAGGTAAAAAGCATTTGTTTACAAAACAGTGACAACTAGTGACAGTGCCTTGCGAACTTTATTTTGTAAAGGACACCATAATAAAATATCTTTTTCACCAGTGATTACTCTCTAGAACTGGGGGTGTACCTGGACAATATCTATAAGGAAAAACTCCTAGTACATTATCTAAATAAGAGTGTAGAGTGGAGCTTACACACCTGTGACGCCGCCTCCACCATCATCACCTATCTTAGCCAACTGCAAACACAATTAAGGACATAATCAATTAGCAACGCTACCAGAATAATAAACAGCAAAGCTGTGAAATAAATAAAGTGCCCAAAAACTCTACAAGAGAGTTACAGTCTGGCCACTTGTCAGACGGCACCCAGCACTCAGACATAAGTATATTAAGTGTTATTGTGTGTTGATTGGCAAATTGCATGCTTGTATAACCTTAGGATATAATAAAAAGCCTGTTTGTCATTACAGGATGAGGTAATGCCTCATATTTCAATAAGTTTAATAATATTGTAGCAACTGAATCTTTTCAAAGTGACCAGACACTCGTGAGGTACACTCCCTAATGTGTGTCCCTTGTCAAAGAAAGGTCCAGTCAAGCCCAACTGAATCTCTTCATATAAATTGAATATATCTGTATGTAATTGATCATACACATTTAGTTAACAATTGCTTACTTAGTTATCTTTAATTTATCATATAAGTTTATCATATTGAATATAATCATTAGTACTTAGTTACCAGTACCTAGACCTCATTTAATGGCATTTAATATCATACTTCTACAATATAAATTGTTTTGTTTATTAGTATATGAATATTGGCTGTTATAGTTATGGTGCTAGGTTGGACTGTGAACATGTTTAGATCCTTGATTTAAACAGAACCAGTGTTCACTTATAGAACTGAATTTATTAAATCTTATCCTTCTATTAACAATACAAGCTGATGTGTGGGACTTATCTGCAGGTGGATTGTGGATCTTCAATCAACTTCCCCATTCATCCTTAGGGACCCCACCTACCCCTTGCAAGCCCATAGTCTGTCATTAGGAAAAGAGGAGCTAGGATTTATGACACTTGCTAGAGACTTTAGTTAAATTAATTTTGCATATAGTAATTTTTTATTTAGAACAGTATAAGTCCCTAGTACTTCTCTTATATCTATCCCGCCAGTTTTTCCCTTATAATGTAGGAAGCACAATATTCTAGATGACAATCTGGCATGGCTGCTTCACTGCAGAGGGAGATCTACTGCAGTTCCTTTAGCATTTTAAATCAGGATAATTCCTGCACAACAACAGCACTTATGTATCACTGTATATAAGTCGTGCACTTTATTTCACAGATTAAAATGTTGTACATCTGGCAACTCAGCATGTTAATCACTGTGATCATAGGCTAGGCATTCCCAGGTCCTGGAAATTATACAAGAAAAATGCATCTACAGCTGTAATTATTTATTATGAAGTTCTAAGTTCAACCAAAATCAGCTGTCGAAAATACTGTACCTCAATTCATACATCTAGCTCACTATATTCTTAGGGGTAATCATTCCTGGACCTTGAAATATTCACAAATATCCTGAGAATTCTCCACAAAAAAATAGTTATCCAGTTTTTCCCAAACAAAAATAAACAAAACAGGAGCACATTCACACACAGTCACACTTACTTTTATATATTTACATGCATGCATACATATATGCAATGTCACGCGCCGCTCACCTTGGCCTTGTGTTACATGAGGTTACAGTTAAACAGCGGGGGATCGTGCTACTGATCCTATAACCTCATGTTATGGCACTTCACTTCCTCCACTAGGGTATCACACATCTCCCCAGGGAACTCTCCTAGTCATGCCTCAAGACCGGTCACGACTTGACCTTGGACCCAAGGGGGGAGGAGAAGGCCCAGCCCACACTACTAAACTCAATTCTGCAGTAATAATAATTCTGCAGTTCTCCAAGACTATTTGCACACAGTCCTCGGCGCCCTTACACCGCTGGATTAGGCTTCTTCGCACTTCCCTGAAGTACTGCAGTCCTGGTTAGTCACTATATACTCGTCAGGCTGTGTATATCCACTTAAGGAGGCTCTTAGACTTCGGAACTCTGAGAGCTCAATCGGCGGATGTCCGCTCTCAACAAAGCGCCAAGTATCTCTGAGGCCTAGAGCGCCAGGCGGCGGCCCAGGTCTCTCGGTGACGTCACAGACCCAGGGGCGGGCTCTGATTGGTCAACGAAGTCATGTGACCTCAGCCAGCCAATCACCGACCGGTGAGGCGCCATACACAAAATGGTGGATTTGCAGGCCAGAGGGCGCCATTTTGTTATACCCAGGGTGCGACTTTTCCACTTCCCTGCAACTTTACAAATGCAAATTCCTCCCCAAATAAGCAACCATTCTGGAAGCCTCATACCTCAAAAGATTCCCTGCACCTCAGAGAACCTGCAGGTAAGCTGATATGACTCTTACAGCTGGCATTTGGGAGAAACTGGAGAGGGCACTGTCACAGCATGCATGCAAGCATGCACACATACATACGTACACGCATACATACATGCACACACACACACACAAACAGGCATGAGTAACTGGTAGGGCACACCAGTGGATAAGGGAGTACCTAAGCAATAGGACGCAGAGAGGTACAGTGACAGGTGAGACCTGAGATTGGCGTGAAGTCACTAGTTGGGTCCCACTGCGCTCTGTACTCGGACCTATTCCGTTTGTGATATACGTAAATGATCTCCCAAAAGGTATAGACTCATTCCTCTCAATGTTTGCTGATGACGCCAAATTTATGAGAAGGTTTAAGACAGAGGAGGACAGCTTCAGGCTTCAAGAAGACTTGGACACACTGCAACAAATGGTTATGTCATATAACACATATGTCAGACCAATACTGGAGAATGCGGCTCCAGCATGGAGTCCATATTTAGTCAAGCATAAGACTAAACTGAAAAAGGTTCAAAGGTTTGCCATCAGAATGGTACCCGAACTGAGGGGTATGAGCTATGAGGAGAGACTACGGGAATTAAACCTCACGTGACTGGGAGACAGAAGAATTAGAGGGGGACATGATCACCACATACAAGATTCTCAGAGGAATTGATTGGGTTGATAAAGACAGCATATTTAACAAAAGGAACACACACTTTATGAGGGATACAGGTGGAAACTGAGTGCCCAAATGAGCCATTGAGACGTTAGAAAGATTTTTTTCAATGTCAGAGAAGTAGACAGATGGAATGCATTAGGAAGTGATGTGGTGGAGGCTGACTCCAAACACGGCTTCAAGTTTAGATATGATAGAGCCCTGTAGGCTCAAGAACCTGTAGATTAGTTGATTGACAGTTGAGAGGCCGGACCAGAGAGCCTGAGATCAACCCTCGCAAACACAACTAGGTAAGTACACACATTCCCACTCCTGCTTCCCCCCCCAACTTCCACCATGTCCTCCCTTCCCCCCTTTCCCTCCCTGTCCTCCCTCCCCCTTCCTTCCATACCCTCCCAGTCCACCCTTCAATTGACCCCTCCACTCCTCACTCCAGTATCCTCTGAAACCCTGTTATCCACCTCACAAATCCTCAAACCCATGGAAACGCTTCCTCCATCAGCAGAACATTCACCAAGAAGGGGACATGAGAAGGGACAGAAGAAAGTAAGTCTCAAGGCTATGTACACTAACACAGATGGGATTACAAATAAAACAAATGAACTTCGAGAATTGCATAGCAGAAGAAAACCCAGACATAATAGCACTTACAGAAACAAAGCTGACAAAAACCATAACAAATGCAGTGTTTCCACAGGACTACTGTGTTGTTAAGTAAGAGAGAGAAGGAAGAGGAGGTGGGGTGTAGCTCAGCTGGTAAAAGAAAAGTCTAAGGTTTTGAGGAGATGGTTATTCAGGGGTGTGAAGGTTTCAGCGACTACATAACTGGTACTGTAACAACTGGAGTACTAAAAATTATAGTCGTACTCTTATATAATCCCCCACCAAATGAGAGAAGACCCAGACAGGAATGTGATAGAAACATGGACACCATTAACATAATAGAGAGAGCAGCTTCTGTCGCTGGTAAGAATGGACCTGGACTCCAATAATTGTCTGCGCTAAAGGGTGCCTCTATAGTGCAGGCTTCTTCGTTACTCCAAGCCTGCACTAAAGAGGCAACCTTCTTGAATCTCAATGGGCACATGTATAAGCAAGTAGATGGGGTCGCATGGGTCTCTCCTAGGTGTCCTGTTTGCGAGCTTCTACATGGGTACCATAGAGCAGAGGATTTTGGTTGACATGGACTTGAAACCCGCCATATACTGCATGTACGTTGATGACATTTTTATGCAAGTACCTGATGTCAGACGTCTGCAGCAGCTGAAGGAGGCATTCGATCAAATAATCGTTAAGTTTCACTTACGAAATGGAGAGTGAGGGTAAGCTACCCATTCTAGATAATGGTGACTTCCACATTGCAGTCTACACAAAGGAAACGAAAAAAGGAATGTGCCTTAATGCCAATAGTGACTACCCAGACAGGTACAAGAGGAGTGTTGTCAACACTTATGTCGATCGGGCTTTCACTCACAGCTCAGGTTGGAAGCCGGTCAATGAAGGACTCTACAGGGGAAGGCAGGACCTAGTCAACAATGGCTTCTCTAACGGTTATGTTTAAGACGTCATGAAAAGAAAGGGGAAACGCCATGCAACCTCTGAAGAGTCAAGTAACACAACACTTGTACCTCCAATTAAACAGTTCTACAGGAACTTCTTTTCGACGGCTCATAAAACGAAGGAGAGTGTCCTGAAAGATATTAATAATTATCACTTTCACGCTCCTGGCTAAGGTTAAAAAAGCGCCAGTGGTTTTGTCGCTTAAGGGGCAAAACAAAAATGTGTATACTCTTTTTACTCTCCTGACATTAGTTCTCGAGATACGTATTTCATTTTGATACCAATGTGTTCGCAATACAATTCTCTAGACGAACATCAGTAAAAAAAGGTCACCAAAGGTATAGGGATACCAGCACCCAATAAATAACTACGTAGATGACTCGCCGTGAGCACCAAACAGCAACAAAATGTTTCTACTCTTGGGATTGTTGTCAACTCCACACTTGTCCTACAGCGTTAATTTTGGTATCAATGGGCTCGCAATGAAATTCCCAACACAGAGATATGAATATAAACGTAGAATCATGGTCGCGGCCCACCCGCAAGAGTGTGGGAAGTGGCCAAACTGTTACCCGGTATCAGTGACACGATGACACATGTGAGATACAGTGCTTTGAAAGTTTATACTTATTTCACTGTCCTGACAATTTTTTTCTATGTACGTCATTCATTTTTGTGCCAATGTGTTTGCAGTAGAATGTTCTATGAGCACGTAGGTAAAAAAGATCAACAAAGCAAAAGTTAGATTAGCGCCAAATATAAAACAACGCTGGAACATATCAGTGAGCGTCAAACACAAACGAAATGTTTTTACTTTTGTTATGTTTGTCAAGTCTATACTAGTCTATAACCTAGTGGTGAGAAAGAGAACTTCATGGCGCGCAGTTTGAAATAATCCCAAAGTAAATCGGATTAAAATTGAATTTTATACAATTATTTTTTAGGGGACCTCATTTTATGTCCTGTGTGCAGAAGCGGGTAGACGAAAATGGGCATATGGTTATGTCCAAGGGGGAGCAAAGTGTTTAAATAGGAACGTTATACCCACAGACAAAAATCAGAAGATAAAATTGACAATTTACTACAAAAACAAGAAAACTGCCAACCTATTCATGAAGAACTCCCCAGACACCAAACAGAGCTCCTTGAAAGAAGTAACGTCGTCTATGCCTTCACATGCTCACTTGGGGACAATTGACCCCAAAGAGCTAAGTATATAGGCAAGACAACAACGTCTCTTTCTAGGCGATTAACCATGCACAAACAACAGGGCTGTATCAAGAAGCATATAATCTCCTCACACAACCAGACCATCACCAGAGAAATCTTAACAAACACAGAAATTATCGATAGATACACTGACAGCAGGACGCTCGACATCAGCGAATCCCTACACATCAAAAAGTCAACTCCAGCAATCAACAGCCAATTATCATTTAATTACATTCAACCCAATTAAAGACACCGAACCAACACAGAAGAAGAGAAAATATACAATAATCTGTGTTCCGATTATGAAAAATATTATCTCTACCCAATGATTACCCATTGGTTCATATTTTATCACCTCACCCAAAAACATTTATGTCATATCACCTCACCAAAAAAAACACATATAAGCATGAAAAGGAGTACATAAAAAATTGTCTTTGAAAATGTGAGAAGTGTCTTATAAACGTTTCTAGGCATCAGACCATAAATAAAAAGGTGAAAATGAACTTTGGAAAGTTAATTTTTCAATTACCCTTGACAGTGAAGAAAAACGTAAGAAATATTGATATATATATATATATATATATATATATATATATATATATATATATATATATATATATATATATATATATATATATATATATATATATATATATATGCGAACAAGCCTGAATGGTCCCCAGGACTATATGCGAATGAAAACTCACACCCCAGAAGTGACTCGAACCCATATTCCCAGGAGCAACGCACTGGTATGTACAAGACGCATTAAACCACTTGACCATCACGACCGGACATAATGAGGTGATAGCCGAAGCTATTTGAACCACCTCACCGCCGGCACTCGGATGGCTATCTTGGGCATAGCATTTTACCAAATCACCTCATTCTTTGGGGCACACGTGAGGAACACAAATGCGAACAAGCCTGAATGGTCCCCAGGACTATATGCGAATGAAAACTCACGCCCCAGAAGTGATTCGAACCCATACTACCAGGAGCAACGCAACTGGTATGTACAAGACGCCTTAAACCACTTGACCATCACGACCGGACATAATGAGGTGACAGCTGAAGCTATTTGAACCACCTCACCGCCGGCACTCGGATGGTTATCTTGGGCATAGCATTTTACCAAATCACCTCATTCTTTGGGGCCACACGTGAGGAACACAAATGCGAACAAGCCTGAATGGTCCCCAGGACTATGCGAATGAAACTCACACCCCAGA
>WNGS01003388.1:4474310-4488483 GCA_020271785.1 Procambarus virginalis
GGAATTTATTTATCGAAGCATTAATAATAAAATACCTGGTATTATTCATCAGTTATATCTTGCTCTTGTAAGGCTCCTTTTAGGTTTTCCAGTTCAGTTTAGGAGACAATACCGAATTTGGTCGCGAATGGAC
The DNA here is from genome assembly GCA_020271785.1 of Procambarus virginalis. Classification (NCBI taxonomy): domain Eukaryota; kingdom Metazoa; phylum Arthropoda; class Malacostraca; order Decapoda; family Cambaridae; genus Procambarus; species Procambarus virginalis. The sequence continues at coordinate 4,474,444 of WNGS01003388.1, forward strand.
ATAATTCTTGATATAGATCGATATGAAGTGATTTTGAGTTTAAATGCGAAATAAGAATCTAATAAAATGGAACTGTCCTCTCAATTTGAATATCAAACTAAACAATGAATATAATTTTTGTATTTCTGCAATTTACAAATATTGCTGCACAATCCTGAATCTAAATAATTTATATATATGGTAAACAACAGAGGTCCCAGGTTAGAGCCTTGAGGCCTCATAACTTTTCCCACTCTGACTTAACTACATTTATACTAACTCTTTGTTTCCTAGATATAACCATGCCCTAATCCATCTTAATATAGCATCCCAAATAACGTGAGCCTCTGTCTTTTTAATCATTTTTCATGTGACACTGTATCAAAAGATTTGCTAAATTTAAAGTACACAACGTCACAAACCTTTCCATTATCAACTGCCTCAACTATACTGGACTTGATTGATAAAACTTTTTTAAAGCATGAACGGCCGTTAGTTAAACCATGTTCTGAATCCTTTATTAATCAATGTTTTTCAAGATGAGGCGAATGATTTTTACAGTTATCTATTCAAGCAATTTCCCCATAATAGACATTAAACTAATTGGCCAATAGTTTGACACAAGTGATCTATCTCCATTCTTGAAAATTGGTACCACATTACCAGCCTTCCACGACTCAAAAGATTATTAAATACTAGCAGTACTCGGCCACGCGTTGCTGTGGCTCAACAACTTGACCACAGCAACCATCCCCTGTCTCCCAGTCGACCCTACCATTTCCCTCTCCCCCATCCCATCGTCTTCCATCCTTTCCCCACTCCCACGGCATATCGTACTCCCATTATCCCCTCCTCCCCCGTCCCTTTGTAAACCCCACCATCCGCCACTCCACCATCCCCTAATCCTCCTAACCATTCCCCACTCCACTGTACCCTCGTTCTCCTCACCATCTCTCACTCCCCGATTCCTCGTCCTCCCTTCCATTCCCCCCCTCCCCCGTCCTTTCGTTTTCCCACCATCCTCCACTCCACCGTCCCCTCGTCTTCCCCACCGACATCCACTCCTGTCCCCTCGTCCTCCCCATCATTCCTCACTCCCACGTCTCACGCATTCCCAAATGATCTGATGTTCTCATTAGAAAATTGGGAACATCAAATGATCGGATGTTCCCATCACTGAAATATAAGAAAAAGTTAAGAAACGAAATGAAATACAATGAAAAAAATAAAAAATAAACTATACTCATAATATGAACAGTAAGGTAAACAACAAAGTTCAATTCCAATGTAATGGTGCACAAAATATTTAAATCAAAATGAAAATATATCGAAACCTATGAAAACTCAATTTATCTAGGAAATCAAAAACATTGAAATGAAATTGTAAAATATTTAGTATAGTGTGTGTGTTGCTCTTACGTGCAACAGATGGTGCTGTTAAAAAAAATGTTTTTACCTGTCACAGGTGTGGCATCTATATGTATACGTACAATATGAATGGTATGGTAAAGAACACAGTTCAATTCCAATGCAATGTCAAACAAAATAAATAGATGAAAATGAAAATAAATAAAAATCTACGAAAGTTCAAGTTGTCAATGTAATCAGAAACATTGAAATGGAATCGTAACATATTTAGTATAGCATGTTTTACTCTCACATGCAACTGATTGTGCTGTTTCTTAAATGTATGTTTTTACCTGTAACAGGTGTGGCAGCTATAATTGTACTAACGAAATGAATGGTATAGTAAACAACACAGTTCAATTCCAATGCAATGTCACACAAAATAATTAAATCGAAAGGAAAATAAATCAAAATCTATGTAAATTCAATTTATCAATTCATTCAGAAAAATTATAATGAAATTTTAACATATTTAGTATAGTGTGTGTTGTTTTACGTCCAACAGATGGCACTGTTTAAAAAAAATCCTGTTACAGGTGAGGCATGTATATAGTGGGTATATAAAAACATGCTCTTATTCGAATGCAACGTTGTGTAAAAATTTCCTTCACATAAAAAACACATGAAAAATCACAGTTATTTTTTTTAATTACATGTTTTTTCCCGTCACAGACATGACATCTACAAACTATGTATATAAAAACCCACTCGGATGCGAATGGAACGTTGTGTGAAAATTTCAATGCAATCAGTATAGAACTTTTGGAGATTAGTGATTTTGAACAAATGACCATATACATTTTTATTTATATATAGACCAGTTGTACCCGGCCACGCATTGTCCTGGCGCACGGCAATGCCACAGCTCAGCCACAGCAACCTTTCCCTGTCTACCAGTCCTCCCCATCATTTCCCCCTCCCGTGTCCTCTCGTCCTACCAACCATTCCTCACTACCCCATCCCCTCGTCCTCTCAACCATTCCTCACTTCCCTGTCCCCTCGTCCTGCCACCCATTCACCACTCCCCCGTCCCCTCCTCGTCCCCACCATTACCCGTCCTCCATCACTTTGTCCTCCCCCACCATCCCCCCACTACACCATCCACTCGTCCTCCTAATCATTCCCCACATTTCCGTCCCCACCTCCTCTCCACCATATCCCACTCCCTCGTCCCCTCATCCTCCTACCATTCCCAACTCCCTTGTCCCCTTGTCCTCCCCACCATTCTCCATTCCCTCTGTCTCCTCGTCCCCACCATCCCAACTCTCCCGTCCCCTCGTCCTCCTCACCATTACCCCCCTCCTCCTCCTCACCATATCCAACACCCTCGTCCCCTCCTCCTCCATACCATTCCCACCTCCTTTATCCCCTTGTCCTCCCCACCATTTTCCATTCCCCTGTCCCCTCGTCCCTACCATCCCCAACTCCCCGTCCCCTAGCCCTCCCTACCATTCCCCCCTCCTCTGTCCCCTCGTCCTCACCACCATCCCCCACTCCTGTTCCCACGTCCTACCCACCATTCCACACTACCTCGTCCGATACATACCCAAATGATCTAATGTTCTCATCAGAAAATTGGGAACTATAAATGATCTGATGTTCCCATCACTGAAATATAAGAAAAACAGTTAAAAAAAAACTGGAGAAAAAACTATACTCACGAAATGAATGGTATGGTAAACAACACAGCTCAAGTACAATGCAATGTCACACTTAATAAATTAAATCAAAATGAAAATCAATCAAAATCTATAAAAATTTAATTTATTAATGCAATTGGAAACATTGAAATGGAATTTAACCATATTTAGTATAGCGTGTGTTGCTATTACATACAACAGATTGTGCTGTTTAAAAAAAAGCATGTGTTTACTTGTCACAGGGGAGGCATCATCTACATAGTAGGCATATAAAAACACTCGCGTATTCGAATGGAACGTTGTGTCAAAATTTCATTGCAATCGGTGAAGAACTTTTAGAGATTACAACGTGTGTTGCTCTTACATCCAACAGATGGTGCTGTTAAAAAGAAATCCTGTCATAGGTGAGGCATGTATATAGTAGGTATATAAAAACATGCACCTATTCGAATGCAAAGTTGTGTCAAAATTTCAAAGCAATCGGTTTCAAAAATTTCAGAAGTTTCAAAAATTTTCATGAGATGAAAAACATGTGAAAAACACATGTTTTTCATCTCATGGAAATATATAAAATATAGTATGTATATAAAAACCCACTACGCTGCAAATAGAACATTGTGTGAAAATTTCAAATAATCGGTGAAGAACTTTCGGAGATTAGTGATATCGAACAAACAAACTATTACATTTTTATTTAAATAGGTAGCGTTTGTTGCTCTTACGTGCAACAGATGACAGTGGTTCTTAATAAACGAATGATTTTACCTGTCACAGGTGTGGCATCTATACTTATACTTATGAAATGAACAGAATGGTAAACAACACTGCTAATTTCTAACATAATGCCACACAAAATTATTAAATCAAAATGGAAATATATCAAAATCTTATCAATGCAATTGGAAACAGTGAAATGGAATTGTAACATATTTATTTTAGTGTGTGTTGCTATTACGTGCAACAGATGGCACTATTTAAAAAAAAAGATATTTTTACCTATCACAGGTGTGGCATCTATATAGTAGATATATAAAAACATGCGCTAATTTGAATGGAACGTTGTGTCAAAAATTCAAAGCAATCAGTGAAAAACTTTGAAAGATTACAGCTTGTGTTGCTCTTACGTCTAACAGATGACGCTGTTTAAAAAAAAAGCATGTTTTTTCTGTCGTAGGTGAGGAATGTATATAGTAAGTACATAAAAACACGCGCCTATTCCAATGCAATGATTTGTCAAAATTTCAAAGCAATCAGTAAAGAGGTTTCGAAGATTTCCCTCACAAGAAAAAGACAGTTAAAAAAAACATGTTTTTTCCTGTCACAGACGTGACATCTATATAGTATGTATATAAAAATCCGCTCTGATGTGAAGAAACGTTGTGGAAAAATTTCAAAGCAATTGGTGAAGAACTTTCGGAGATTAGCGATTTTAAACAAACAAACATTTACATTTTTATTTATATAGAAAATATGATAAACTATGGATCGCAAAGCCATAGTTGCATTCTTTAAGTACCCTGGCAAACACTTCGTTTGGTCCTAGGGATTTGTTTGAATTGAGTTTTTCACTTTGTTTGAAAACTTCTCCCAGGTAGCTATTAAACTAGTCAATCTGTCCTCGTCCTCCACAAATATTGATTTGTTTGACAAGAGGTATTAATTTAAGTTCATAGTAAATACAGTCAAAATATGTATTTAAAATACTGATCATCTCTTTGTCAGTATCAGTTATCTGACCTTTCTCAGCTTTTAATGGACTTGTCTATTCCCTACTGTTTGTTTGATATAACTAAAAACCCCTATAGGATTTGTCTTTGCTTGCCCTGTTATACGAACTTCATAGTTTCTTTTTTGCTTTCCTTATTTCTTTTTTAATATTTCCAACCAGTTGGACGAATTCTTGTTCTAAACTGACTTTCCCATTCATAATCCTTTTGTAACAAGCTCTTTTTATGCATATAAGGTTCTTCAGACCTATAGTTATCTTTTCGGGGTCATTATTATTCCATCTAATCAATTTATATTATATGCTGCGTTCTTGGGTGTTGCTTCGAACATTTTTACATAAGTTATTGTTTTAATCTACATCTCATTCCCTTGATACGTCACTCCTCGCAAGGTTCACAGCTCCTTCCAAGACCAGCTCACCTCCTGTTTTTAGGTCTTTTCAATCTTTTCTACCCAAGAAATTTCTTAGTTCATAAAAATCATCTTTTCGGAAATCAGGCACCTTAAATGAATTTTCACCTACACGTCTTTTACAATTGATGCTAAATCTGATTTACTTGTGATCACTGTTCTCAAGCTCTCTCCCCACCTCAATGTCATTTACTTGTCTCCCTGTTACTTATCACTATGTCTGAAATAATATTTTCCCACATTGGCTTCTTAATGTGTTGCTTGAGGACACAATCGTCAACTAATTCTAAACAAAAATCAACTTCGGTGTTCCCTGTATAGTTAAACCAGTTTAGTTCACAAGCAATAAAATCACCTATAACACAACACTGTTTAACCTAGACGCTCTAAACATTTCGTCTCAAAGTTCCTTTACTTCAATTGAAAATTTGGTAGCCTGAATATGACGCCTATTATTATATTAATGATTTAATTTTTCATTTAATTCTAAGTAAATTGTTCTAGTATTTGGCTCAGTTTTGAGCCACACATATATGGGTACTTCCCCTCCTCTTCTAATATGTCTATCTGTGTGGAATAACTTAGATCCGTTTACTTAGTATTTAAAAAAGTTCCCAGTTTTCAATATTTATCCATGTTTTGGCTACTTCCGCAATATGTATCGTTTTTGTGCAGATAAGAACATTTAAATCATTTTTTTTCTTAAACTACAACTATTTGTGTTATATACCATAAGTGTATTACTATTTTGAGGACTTTATCCATCCCTGTTCCTTTTACCCATACTTTCTCCCTGTCGACGCATACTTTTATTGCCTTCTTTCTCAAAACCCACTGTCATAACACACTCTACTAACAGTTTAAACCCCCAAAAAACTCCGACCCCAGATTCCATCGAGTTGGCAACAACAACAACCCCAACACTAGATAAATGAACCTCATCTCGAGCATACATGTCATTCTTTCCATAGAAGTGTTCCCAGTTATCAATGAATGATATTGCACTTAATTTGCAATATATATCTAGTCAGCTAGTGACTCATGGTACCCCTAGTCAACCTTATATTTCCAACTCCTCTTCTCGGAATAATTCCACATATAATCGGAACTACTCTCTTAATAATTCTATGGCTGTCTTAAACCACTGTATCAGTGCCTCACGTCTAACTCGTCCTACATCATTTCCACTGGCACTGATACAAAAAATGTGTTTGTTCCCATTTCCCGCTATAATATCATTCATGTTGTTTACAATATCGCCAATTCCTGCTCCCGGATAGCAAACGCTTAACCTGTTCCCCCTATTTCTGGCTCAAAACTCTCTATCCAAATACCTCACCTTTCAAATATGAAAGGTTTCTAATATGAATATTCTTATCATATGAAGAGAGATTGAAAAAGTTTAATTTACATTTCTTGAAAGGCGTTCTCTTCTTGTTAGGGGGGACAAGGCTGAAGTGTATAAGTGGATGCATGGGCAGAACTAAGATGATATTAATAACGTATTAAATATATTACTATATAATAGAACACGAATCAATGGATATAAAGTGGATAAGTTTAGATTTTGGAAATACATGGATAAATACTGGTTCGGTAACCGGGTTGTGGCTTTATGGAACCAATTACCAGATAATATAATAGACGTTGGATCCCTTGATTGTTTCAAGCGTTGGTTAGACATTTATAAATGAGTTTGGGTTGATATAAATAGAAGCTACAACGATGACCAAACCACATATCAGAATATGGAGAAACAACAATGTTTCGGTCCGTCCTGCACCATTATCAAGTTGCGTGTCACACAACTTGATAATGGTCCAGGACAGACCGAAACGTTGTCGTTTATCCATCTTCTGATGTGCTGTTTGGCCATCATATCTTCACCCAAGTCATTGTGATTAGACGACAGTATAAAGAGCTATCACGTATGCGCCAATAGACCTTCTGCAGTTACTTTGAATTTTATGTTGTTGTATTCTTAAATTGTTCTATATTGAAATCCACTTTCACTTTTTCACCACGCACTTTTATTTTGTGCGAAGCTTCCTTTTGATACCGAAGTTATTTATTTGGTATGACCCTTGGTTATCTATTTGCGTTCAAAATGAATCACTCTAATCTATTTATAAGGCGTACTACATTTCTAAGCTTTGCTAAGAATATTTTTTAAATGTGTTTTAAATTTGATCTACATCATATTCCTTGACGCGGCACCCACCGCAAGATTCACGTCCCGTTTCAACAACAACCACCCTTCTACATTTAGGTCTGTCCAACCTATTATTACTGTTATGTGAAAACTTGCCTATTTCCTCTAAAAGTTATGGAATAAAATAAACAATAACAAACATCACGTATCGCGGAACGTTTACAGGGATCACTGTCTAACAACATTTGGTCAGATAATGAGAGCAGACTAAATGAAGACTTGCAAGAATCATTGGAATTTTTTTAACTTTTAAAAATTTAAGCTGGACCATCTTACCAGTCAATTACAGTATATCATAATAGTTAAAAATTTAAAACAAAGTAAGAAGAGGTGTATTGATTTCACGTTTCAGCGACTAATTGATTCAGTAAAAACTCGTTTGAAGGTAACTTCAACTGTAGCTGTGAATAATGTTGGCATACACCTTTACACAAGCTGAAACCCCCAAGGCAATTTGAGCATTCCAGAAATTTGGCCTGCAAGAACTGGGTCTGTCTTTAAAAGTCCATGGTTGGTACTAAGTGAATGTGTAATGACTGAGGAGAGTTGTTTCTTTCATTTTTGTCTCAAGAAAACCGTTGTTGAAAGTAACACACCTTGCTGAGTCGCAATCTACAGCGTGATTGTCAAATGGGACAAGCATAAATTTTTCATTTGACTCCTGTTCAGTTCTAATCGAAAAGTTATGTTGCACGAGGCGCTTAGCAAGACGTCTTCATATCTGACCACAAAAGAAGTATTCACAATCTATGTGAAGCACCACACATATCCTGCAGGAGAAGTCGTCGAATTCTTTACAAGAACGGAGTTAACTGTGTTCTTCTTCATTAAAAACGGTTAATATTGAAATTTTCACGATGTAAAGAGTTTTGCTAGACTCAATATAAGGAAGAAGCATTTATTTTTAACATCTAAACCTTTGCTAAAAGAAATGTATTAAATGCTCCAATACTTCCACAATCATCTGGCTGTTTTATTATTAACGAGGTTACAACACCAACGATCTATTATTCTTAACATGACTTCCATTTCTAGGATATTACAACAAATGCATGCTTACAACTCTACTAAATTTACCAAATAATAAATACGATCCACAGACAGTTTAAGCTTCATTTCTGTATCCAATATTATGTAGGAACTATAGCAATCACCTTCTATTGTTCCCTTCGAATAACAATTATACACTACCTTGTAATATTATATATACCTATATAGCCACCTCATACTATTATATATAACTATACAGCCACCTCATAATATTATATATATATCTCTATACAGCCACCTCATAATTATATGTATAACTAAACATCCACCTCATAATATTATATATACCTATACAGTCACCTCGTAACATTATATATACCTATACAGCCATATCATAATATTATATTCAGCTATACAGCCACCACGTAATGTTGACCAGACCACACACTAGAAGGTGAAGAGACGACGACGTTTCGGTCCGTCCTGGACCATTCTCAAGTCGATTGGTCCAGGACGGACCGAAACGTCGTCGTCTCTTCACCTTCTAGTGTGTGATCTGGTCAACATACTTTAGCCACGTTATTGTGACTCATCGCCCACCACGTAATATTATATGTGCCTATACACCCAAGGTGTTTCAAGGAGTTGTCATACCCAGGGGCTGGTGATGGGGAACGAGCTCCCATGACCTATAAAATACTCTCGTACGGCATGCGTCTCAAATATCCTCTGACAACCAAGTCCAGCTCCTGGCCAGCACGGGTGACTTAGTGTTTAAGTCCGGCAGAACAGATTTACTGGCAGGAGAAGGGGCGAGGGCGTGCCTCTTGAGCCTTAAAACCAGCTGCTCTCGGTAGATGGGACTCGATAGCCTGGGAAGGCAGCTCATCTAGGGAAAAGGAAAATCCCTGATTGTAAACCTCCGCTGCCTTGCCGTCATACCTCTTTTTTGGGAAAGGCTTCAGGAGTCAATCTCGAAGAAAAATCCGGAGTTGGAGCCCCTAAGGCAGTTCGTTGTCGACTTCGACCTCGTTCTGGTAGCTCCTGCGACGGTGCTGGAACCATGAGTATTGGTGTTTGCCTTTCCATTGGATAATTTCAGCAACGCGGAGAGGGGGGACCTGTTGCATGGGTAACAGCTTCGCCTCCATCTCGACCTACCCAGGGTGTGTCTACTCCATAGTCTCCCGAGACTGAAGGAGGCCTACTACCTATACAGCCACCTCATAATCTATATAAATAAAAATGGAAATGTTCGTTTGTTCAAAATCGCTAATCTCCAAAAGTTCTTCACCAATTGCTTTGAAATTTTCACACAACGTTCCATTCGCATTCGAGTGGGTTTTTATATACATATTATATAGATGTCACGTTTGTGACGGGAAAAAAACATGTTTTTTTTTAAAAGCGGTGCTTTTCATGTGACAGAAATCTCCGAAAACCTCTTTACCGATTGCTTTGAAATTTTGACACAACGTTGCATTCGAATAGGCGCGTGTTTTTATATACTCACTATATACATGCCTAACCTGTGACCGGAAAAAACTTTTTTTTTATGACAGGGCCATCTGTTGGACATAAAAGCAACATATGGTGTAATCTCCAAAAGTTCTTCATCAATTGCTTTGAAATTTTTACATAACATTCCATTTGAATATGTGCATATTTTCATACACTTACTATATAGATGTCACACCTGTGACAGGTAAAAACATGTTTTTTTTTTTTCAAACAGCACCATATGTTGCATGTAATAGCAACACACACTACTAAATATGTTACGATTCCATTTCAATGTTTCCGATTGCATTGGTATATTGAATTTTCATTGATTTCGATTTATTTTCATTTCGATTTATTTATTTTGTGTGACATTGCATCGTAATTGAGCTGTGGTGTCTATCATACTGTTCATTTCGTAAGTATATGTAAAGATGACACACCTGTGACAGGTAAAAACATTCGTTTTTAAGAAACAGAGCCATCGGTTGTATGTAAGAGCAACACACGCTATACTAAAATGTTGCAATTCCATGTCAATGTTTCTGATTGCATTGACAAATTGAATTTTCATAGATTTCGATATAGTTTCATTTTATTAAATTATTTTGTGTGCCATTGTGTTGAAATTTAGCTGTGTCGTTTACTATATCGTTCATTTCGTGAGTATAGTTTATTTTTTTATTTTTCATTTTTTCATTTAGTTTTTTAATGGCTTTTCTTATATTTCAGTGATGGGAACATCAGATCATTTGAGATTCCCAATTTTCTGATGGGAACATCAGAACATTTGGGAATGCATCGAACGAGAGAGTGAGAAATGGTGGGGAGGACGAGGAGACGGGAGTGAGGGGATGCTGGGGAGGACAAGGGAACAGGGGAGGGGGTAATGGTGAGGGTGGACGAGGGGATGGAGGAGTTAGGGATGATGGGGGACGAGGAGACAGGAGAATGGAGAATGGTGGGTAGGACAAGAGGAGAGGGGAGTGGGGGAATGGTGGGGAGCACGAGGGGACAGGGGAGGGGGAAATGGTAGGGAAGACGAGAGGATGGGCAAGTGGGAGACGGTAGGGAGGCCGAGGGGACGGTAGAGTGGGGAATGGTTAGGAGGAGAAGAAGACGGTTGAGTGGGGGATGGTGGGGAGGATAAAGGGACGGGGCCGGGGGCGGATGATAGGGAGGACGAGGAGACAGGGGAGTGGGGAATGGTTGGGAGGACGAGGAGACGAGGGAGTGAGGAATGGTTGGAAATACGAGGGGACTGGGGAGGGGGGAAATTGTGGGAAGACTGGGAGACGGGAAGGTTCCTCTGACTCTGCAACGCACATGCGTTGCTGAGCCACAGTAACGCGTGGCCAGGTACAGCTTACACATAGAGTGGAATGGATGATCAAGAAGGAAAAAAAAGGGGCTCTTACACTGTCAGTTTGGGAATCGAGGAAGTACTGAAAAGTACTCCCTCGAGTACTTATCTGTAAGAATGGGTGAGCAGTAGTACTGGGGATTATGGGAGCACGAGCGAAGAGAGAGAGAGCTAGAGGAGAAGAGCTAACTACCAAGGATGAGAAACCAGAGAGGAGAGGACGGAAAGAGAGAGAGAGAGGGAGAGAAACAGAGAGAGGGCAGAGAGAGGAGAAGAGATGAGCACGCAGAGAGGTTGGGAGGGCAAGGGGAGCAGAGAGATTCCATGATAGACGCTAGCGGATAGATCAGTAGCGATTAGAGGAGATGAGCGAAGAGAGATCGATGGAGCTAGTATAGAGATCGAGGCTAGAGAGAGAGAGAGAGAGAGTAGAGAGAGATGAGAGAGGAGAGTAGTAGAGAGAGAGGGAGTCATAGCGTATCAGGCGTAACACGCATGCCATCATCCCAAGTCACCCGCCACTACTCTTGCCATCGTGGATGTTAATGGGGGGGGGAAGAGGTCCTGGATAAGGATTTTTATGGGAGGACGAGGGCACAGGAATGGGTCCCACACCACTTTGATCGATCGGGAATTGACGCCGACCGTGCACAAGAAGTCCGAGACTGTGTGCCTCTACCGTCCGCCCCACGTGTGTGAGGGGGATAGGTGAGAGAACAGTACCAATACGTTAGTCAGTGTGCAGGATTTTCCTAGACGCATATTTGGTGAGGCATAACTACTGCAGCACCCCCAACAGTAAACCCTCGATCGTGATATCGAGAATGAGTAAAAAGAGACATAAACCTGGAACAAACACATCTACACTGGATGCTTCAAGGATATTCTCCGGCATCTTAACCTCTTCCAATTATAACCAAAATATAGCTTGATAGAGCAGAGCTGTTTATTTGAACTGCTCATTACTGGCAGCTAATCAAACATTTCAAGTCAACGGAGATTGCGGGGGGGGGGGGGGATATTAAACATTTAGGATCAAAATCTTAACTCTTCAACACTTTCCACACAGATCAACAAATGTAGAGTATAACCTTTCTGTTTGCAAACAATACTATCATAGTAATCTATGACGGCACAACTGAGATCACACATACACTGTGGGCTAAAGTAGGTTGACCAGGCCACACACTTGAAGGTGAAGAGACGACAACATTTCAGTCCATCATGGACCCATTCTCAAGGCGAGTGGTGATTCACAATCATTCATTCTCACAATACGACTTAAGAATGGTTCCAGGACGGACCGAAACCGTCCGTCGTCCCTTCACCTTCTAGTGTGGTGCTGGTCCACATTAATAATATGACGTGTGATTGGTAAATTAAGTTTGCACAGCAGTTTAGCTAAACCCTGCAACAAGCTTTTCTGAATGGTGAGTAGTGGTTGTTATGTATGAGAAGATATGGGCATTATATTATTAGGTCGTCTATATTAAGTAAGCAACTACTATCCATCCCAACTAAACTACATGCCGTACCTATTTTCTGACAGGCATCGTAAGGGGTCATTTCCCAACTATCTTTGTTTGTTGTTGAGCCAAGGTAACGATCTAGTAATATAAATCTACACACCTATGTTTCCAAACCAGTAGTATCACCTAGGATGTTATCATCTGGGTCTCGAGCTTAGTCCAGTGTTGGTGAAACATGTGGTATGTAGGTCCTTTCTCTATTATGTGCTTACATATGACAACATATCATTACACATATACCATTGTACAAGCATAAATTATTTATATTTATATTGCTAAGCCGTTAATTTAGATTATAAAACTAATGGATATAAGATCATGATAAATTTTATCGCATGACATACAGAGGGTTGCTGTAGTGCCGACCTAATACATTATAGCGTTTGCTCTTATTGGTCTATAAATTTGAGAGTCTCCGAATACTGAACATATAGAGCTGCCTAGTCCTTTACAAGGAAAACATAGTTAAAATATATCCATTACATTTCTTCATGGTTCCGAGAAGTCAGAACACGTCAATGCATCACGGTGAAAGTCAATCAGTACGACAGCAAACGTTTCATACATAAATTAGTTTACGGATTGGGGGGGGGTGTGAAAGGGATGTCAAAACTTTAAGAAGAATCAAGGGATCCTCTTACAGATCCGGGATAGACAACTAGTACAGAAGTTTTAATATAGCAGATGGTGATAACTCAGGAGAGTCTTCGGAGAACACCAGGACGCCCCCACCCCAACCCCATCTACGCATACATTTAAGAGAATGCAGCGCTTTGTCCATACTGGGAAATCACTAGTCTAGTCTTGGTCCAATAGAAACATTCCAATAACCGGGAAATTTTGGTGTATTTTATTGATGACCATAATTTTGCTTTATAATAAGTAACTAATTTAATGGATACAGATGGGTCCTATTTGTAAATTTGTTTCTTGGGTAACTTGTCCCCATAACGTCAGGATTTTTCAGATATTGGAAATATAGAAAATTACACTGTTCTTTTAAATTATACTCTTGTCTACCCCTCGATCTATATAATATCGTGATTTTATAAGTCAGTTTTAGATTCGGACAGATAAGAGCAGTAACATTCCTGGTACAGCTTTTCAAACAATGTAGTCTCTTACACTTTAGCTGCATATAATCAAATGATTATTCTATAAAATCTAATTATTAGTGATGATGGACTATGATGTGTATAAGTATTATTTTTGAGATCACACACCCCGTGTGCTGTATATATATATTTTATGAAGTGGCTGTTAAGAGCTATAGGGGTACTA
>WNGS01003388.1:4489483-4502006 GCA_020271785.1 Procambarus virginalis
AATAAATCCCAGTATCCTATTTATCTTATTTCGAACATTTATGCATTGGTTTTTGGCTTTAAATTCTTACTAATGACGATTCATAGATCCCTTTAGCAATCAGATTTCGTAATCTTAACACCATCTAGGTCGTATCCTGTAACTCTATTATCATTACCTAGCCTTATACACATACATTTCCCCAGCATAGAACTGCATCTGCCAGTCTTCTGACCATTTCAAAACCCGGTCTAAGTCATCATGAAGGGATTTTGATTCTTATTCCAAGGCTATTTCCTGCCCAATTACATATCATCAGCCAATTTGCCTGTGATATTGCTCAACCATGAATTGTTGTTATTTTATATTCAGCTACTGGAACAAAATTTCCATGTAGCACGGACTAAGTTGAGCAAGTAAAAAAAAAACGTTAATTTTTTTTCTCATCCCTGTATCTAGATAATGTATATATGTAGAAAACAACAGAGGTCCCGGGATAGAGCCTTGAGACTTGAGATAGAGCTTTCAGCAGTTTCCCACTCAGACTTACCTTAATTTATACTAAATCTTTATTTTGTTTGATATGACTATGCCCTAATCCAACCTAAGAAAGCACCTCAATACTGTGAAAGTTTGGGAATTTATATTGTCTTGAATTGTGGAGGATAAGCACAAGTTGAGCAGTGAGAGTGGGTTCGTCGCTTGGTATGCACCCAATCGCACAGGACGCCGGTGCAAAGTCCATGCATGAGGCCAGGACAACTGTGTGGGATATCGTCTGAAAGCCCGATGTATGCAGATCATTGTCACCACGGTGGGTCGTAGGTCGTCACTGCAAGCTTCTATGATAGACAGTAGTTAAGTATCTGGGTGTCGGTGTACTCAGAGCTATGACTAATAGAGAGAACTGAGGTTGCTAATGAGGCTTGGACAGAGGTGTGAACTATTTATCTCTCTGGGGACCTGCCTCAGGCGAATAAGGCCAGGTCAACTATAAGGCGTTAATTAATTAATTAATTAAGTCACATACGGTGTTGAAGGCTTCTAGAATCTTCCGCGAAATTTATCTGATAGAAGTTGCTCTGTGTTTGGTCAATTAAGAAAGCTATGGTTTTATTGGCTTACACATGTCTGCATAGGCTACACAAAGGAGAAACTCTACCTTCCATGAGATGAGGATATGAGGTCATTTTGTATTGTGAGTCCTACCCAACAAGTGGCCATTTGTCTCGACCAAGTTACAAACGTATTTGGGGGTCAGAGTGAAGTTCTCATTTGTTACAAAAGTTCCAGATTTTTGTCTGCAGAATCCTCAATCCGTGTTATCATTGTAGTGGATATAAAAACTAGAGGAACTTCATTAGTGTGGACAGAGCATAACTGATCCCATGTGATAAAGTGTTTACGCATTAGTAACATATTGTGAAATTGATATTAGTCGAATCATACACCTAAGTCAAGTTGCTTAATTGCCTCGCTTAATTCCATATATGTAACTGTGCTGCGAGTGACTAAGATATGCTGTATCGTTACTCGGGAGTGAATAATATTTGAGCTAATTACATGAACTGTGTCAGGGTGTGGTGCTATGAACCCACGTCATTGTGTGTAACTACAGTCACGGTCTTTGCCAGTGTGTGTCTCGCACACAAGTCTCGCATCCCAGGGTGTGTAGTGTGTGATCACACATCCCTATCCGTTTGCACATATCAGCCAAGGACGGCGGCATCTGTAAGGTAGGGGACACATTGCCGTAGCTGAGTCAACATTGTCATCGTGTTTCGTTAGCGAGGTGAGGAGGGAAGTGAGTGAATGGAGGACGGGCCAGAATTAAGTGTTAAATTATCCCATAATTTGTGTTACCTTGTGTCGATTCCCTGGAATCGACCATCCAGTTATTAGGATTTCATCTTAAGTCTGCAACTGACCGAAATCTGCATAGCCGGATAGGAATTAAGAATATAGCCGTATAGGATTAAGAATGGGGAAGTCAGTTTAGAACAAGAATTCGTCCAACTAGTTGGAAATGTTACAAATGGTAGCCTGAGTGTACCCTGAGCCACACCGGCAGCCTGTGTGGTGACGTTGTGGCAAATGTGTAATTATCTGATCACATGTTCAAAACATTTAGGGTCATTTGTGACTGCAGTGTTCAGTGTAATATTTACTTCACATTGAAAGGAATCTGTGTGATTCGTTAATACAGGTTATTTAAATGCTGTCTCAGGGTAGACTAGTGTATTTATTCAAACTAAGTACTTGGTCAGGGGACCTGTGGCATAGCATGGATTAGCATCCTGATGACCTAATGTTATCATTAGTTATTGTGCTATCTTTTACAGGAGTTGATGTACCTTTGTTATGAAATCCTAATTCCTGCAGAAACTGACCAAGGGACTCACCTGGCGCAGAGTTGCAAGCACTTGCCTAGCGAATATTTCATTCTTGGACGTCACAAACAATTCGCTTAGGACTTTCTCGGCGGCATCATATGTAGTGCAGTCATCTATGTAGCCGTTCACCCGCTGAACAACGTAATTTAATAAATGAATAAGTTTATTCAGAGTTGGAGTAGTTTGCAGTATGGTCAAAATGAAGCTTTTTATTGTCTTAATGTCGTAAGTAAGTGACACCATTCTTTAGCAGCACTGACGGAGTTTGGATGAGAATCAAACCGTTCAGGCAGCAGGAACCACTCCATGTCCATTCCACTACTTTTCTGATCAATAAACTGAAGAAATCAAACACTTCACCAAGCTTGTGGTTTTATTAATCAAATATTTCCCTTACAGTTACATTCACCAATAATAGCATGCCATATACTATACAGTAATATATCCAGTTTATGCATTTTCTTTTTCTTATAATAATCAGAAATTAGCATAACAACTAAAGCAAAATTTAAAACAAAAATTAGGAAAATCATAACGGCAACCTGCTTTATGAGAGTCACAGCTGATCTGATGGAGAAGATCAGTCAAATGAGAATGTAAATAATTGATAAGTCAAATGAAAATGTAAATAATTGATAAGTCAAATGAGAATGTAAATAATTGATAAGTCAAATGAGAATGTAAATAATAGATATGATAATATAATAGCTTGGTACAATAGATAAAACATTTACCGCATCCCTTTTGTTTGTTCCCAAACTTTTAAAATTTACTTCACCACTTTCATTTTCATGCGTATTGCTCTTATTTTGAAAATTTCCTTGTTTGCAACCCACCAGATCGAGATTGTTTATTATTGTTTTTAAAACCTTGGTTGTCACCTTTGCTAAGATCCAACCACATGGGCTGGACGGTAGAGCGACGGTCTCGCTTCATGCAGGTCGGCGTTCAATCCCCGACCGTTGAAATGGTTGGGTACTATTCCTTCCTTCCCCCCCCCCCGGTCCCATTCCAAATTCTTATCGTGAACCCTTTCCAAGTGCTATATAGTCTTATTGGCTTGGCGCTTTTCCCTGAAAATACCTTCCATCCCATGCAAAGATATCTCCTCTTCTCAGATTACTTTCTCCCATGCCATTATTCACAGTTTTAATCTTACAATAATTATAATTCTAAATTCGCCAAAGCTGGCACCCCTTCTCAGTAAAGTCATACCCCAAGCTTCACATACAGGGTGTGCTTGTCTGTGTAAAGCTCCCAGTTATCCTGAGTGAACCCCAAGCTTCAAATACACGGTGTGCTTGTCTATGTAAAGCTCCCAGGTATCCTGAGTGTACCCCAAGCTTCAAATACACGGTGTGCTTGTCTATGTAAAGCTCCCAGGTATCCTGAGTGTTCCCCAAGCTTCAAATACACGGTGTGCTTGTCTATGTAAAGCGCCCAGGTATCCTGAGTGTACCCAAAGCTTCAAATACACGGTGTGCTTGTCTATGTAAAGCTCCCAGGTATCCTGAGTGTACCCCAAGCTTCAAATACACGGTGTGCTTGTCTATGTAAAGCTCCCAGGTATCCTGAGTGAACCCCAAGCTTCAAATACACGGTGTGCGTACCTGTGTAAGGCTCCCAGATGTATGAGTGATACTGCAGTACTAATGTACTGCTTCTCAAATCCTCATAGTCCACCAGTCGCTCTCAGCGTCTGCTTCTTGTGAACTCTCCACCTGACTCATAGTTTACTTCTATTCTCGTATCCTGGCTAGTCACGAATTCATTCAAATGTCTCATATAAAACTGTTAATGCCTGATAAATGTAGAGGTGGAAATTATTAAATTATTGAAAACATTTAAAAGAGATGAATTATATAAATCGTATTTAAATGTCCAAAATATTTATATGACATGAGTTTGGGTATTTACCTATCAGTGTCTACTGGAGAGTGAGGTCTTGCTCTTTATGCCCCGCCTACTGGCCTTGTACCTGCTGTGTTTCAACTTAACTATTCTTATTTTCAAATTCTTTGTCAAATCAGAACTTTAAGTTGTGGATAGAGGTGGCTTCCACAGCTTTTGTCTTTTAAAGCATTTCACATGTTAACTATATGTACAGTGGGCGCGTACTTTCTTACTTTTTTTTTTTGCTCATTTGCGTTTCATACTACCACCTGCGCCCTCGTGTCCTGCTTTCTCTCATTGTGATCACACTTTCACGCTTTGGCTCTTTATAAAGAGGAGATGACTCATATGGGTCAAAGGGCCATTTGAAAAATTTATTTAATTCTAATGTTCTTTTGACCTGAAAAATAATGAGGTTAGGAAACAAAGGCTTTAATAACATGCCTTTAACCTCAGGAGATAACAGCGACTTGAGAACTCACCAGCTGGCAACAGGCGACTGACTTCGGGAGACTCTTTACCCTCTGAAGTTTAAACATAATCGTTAATTCAAGTTTGTCGATGACTGTGGTTTGACCCTAGTTTATTTGGACCAGGAACCTGTATTTTTAGACGTTGTCTTTTAGCCTAGCAAGTGTGCCAACACTCTCGAGGGTGGGTGTGTAGTAATAGAACCGATGGGCATGTCGAACGAACTGACGCTAGGTGATTATTTTGACACGTGTCTGGCCGCACGACCATGCTGTCCGCTAGATAAGAGCTTGGTAATGTTGTATCCTTCCTCCATCTAGACCGGTTGTGGCTCCCTTTACTGAGATGCTTGGACTACCATCAGTAAATCTGTTACATTTATTCAGTCTTTATCGCTGTTCCTTCCTTCAATAAGGAATCAGTGTGTTTCTCTACAGCAAGAACTAGACTCATTATGCCCTTTACATCTGCAAGAACCACTGGTTGCTACATCAACAAGAGCTTCTGTTCTCTACATCATTAACGCCTCCACTCCTCGACGTCATACGTCAGAGAGAGCTGCTGCTTGATACGTTAACAAGGCCGCTGATCCCTACGGGAGCGAGAGCTGCTACAAGAACAGTGAAGAATGTGAGGCCAATATTGAGATCTTTCATCTCTGCGATCGCTTGAGACGCTAATGTCCTCCGAGTCTCGTATTCCCTTAAATCATCCCAAGCGCCGAGTCAGCATGAGAGGTTGTATTCACCTATTTCTACTCATCTATTTGTGCTTCAGGTGTTGCGCTCCAGCTCTTGGACTCACATTTTAACCTACCCGCCGTCAAATGTAATAAATCCTGATTAAAATATGCAATCACATAGTTTGTTTTCTTATGTTACATGTTCAATTTGCTTACTTCTTGGCGCTAAATGAGTACTTTTAACACCTCTTTAACTCGAATATGCTTCTAGAATTTTCCCATATCCTCATGCTTTATTAATATTCATTGTGAACGTTTCCTCATTTCCATAATTTAAATTTGATTAAGAATTTGATAACTTTATCCTATCCAATCTATCTTTTAATTTTTGTTGTTTCGTTAGGCTCAGTTAAAATATAATAAAATAAACATTTTGTCAAGCATGACCCAAAGTAGTTACGGAACGAAAATCGTTGCAACCATCCGCAACTTCTCAAGTTGCCTTATGTCCACTTTAACGCGTGAGATCCACGATTCACTGGCAATGGTCTTATAAACGTATCGTATGGCACTCTGAATTTGTTCTATTTGAGGTTTCTTAAGGTTTTCCTGATGTTTGAAGAATACCGCTGAAATGATCCTACTAATATGGAATTGTTGGCTTGTCTGTAATTTTTTGTGTACACAAGATGTTTCTTAATTGTGAAGGTCGCGTGTGAAGGCCTAGACTCGCACACAGGATCAAGGACAGCCTCAATATGATCATCATACAGTTCAATCCAAATTACATATGTATGTCAGCTTGTTCTGACGTATTAAAACTCGAATTACTGTCTAGTTGGCCTATCAATATGATAGAACATATATTTCTTGGTGTGGTCATTTGATAACAGTTTCTGATTTAATTTATCTTCCTTATTTATGTGCCTGCAAATATGTCAATCTTTTTGTGTAAACAAGTGTAACTAATTCCTTACTTCCATTTTTAATACTAGTGGGTATATGTAAAATATACCTTAGCTGTTGGTGTTCTCTTGGTGGCCATTATCTCGAGAACCCTTGACAAAAATCCCAATTGCTTTTTTATTTTTTACCGAATCATTTTTCCCTATACTTTACTGACTGTTCTGACAAGTTCTCAGCTTTTGATTACCAAACAACACATCAGAAAATGAAGAAAAGACGATGCTTCGGTCCGTCATGGACCATTGTCAATACCTGTAATCCATTTCATCTATTACACGACTTGATAATGGTCCACGAAGGACCGAAACGTCGTCGTAACTTCATTTTCTGATGTGTGGTTTGGCCATCATATCTTCAGCCAAGTTATTGTGACTCATAGTCTGCGTGTGGCTTTTCCTCCACCACTGTACACTTATTCAACTATTCCTTATCAGTTTTATCACTAACAAATTATCCCTGCAAATTACTTGATCTTAGGCTGCTTATTACGGCCTTCGTAAACGTATCTTATCCCATGCGTTCACGTCCTAATTGCCATAAAAGTTATCCAAGATCTCGGTAAAAGCTTCGGCATTGTGTTTCTTGCCCAGAGCTTACACCAGTTAGCCAGGCCATCCATTAATTTCCAGCTGCATTCCTTTACGAAGATTGTTGTATAAAGCAGGAATATCGCCCTTGAAACCAATAATTCTTTATATATATGAATATAAATATATATATATATATATATATATATATATATATATATATATATATATATATATATATATATGTGTGTGTGTGTGTGTGAAGAAGCCTTAATGGTCCCGAGGACTATATGCAACTGAAAACTCACACCCCAGAAGTGACTCGAACCCATACTGCCAGGAGCAGCGAAACTCGTATGTATAGGGACGCCTTAATCCGCTTGACCATCACGACCGGACATAAGGAAATGATAGCCGAAGCTATTTGAACCACTTCCCGCCGGCTCTCGGATGGTAATCTTGGGCATAGCATTTTATCAAATCACCTCATTTTTTGGGGCAACACGTGAGGAACACAAATGTGAAGAAGCCTGATTGGTCCCCAGGACTATATGCAACTGAAAACTCACACCCCAGAAGTGACTCGAACCCATACTGCCAGGGCAAGTGCAACTCGTATGTACAGGGACGCCTTAATCCACTTGACCATCACGACCGGACATAAGGAAGTGATAGCCGGAGCTATTTGAACCACTTCCCCGCCCACTTCAGGACTCCTCCAGACACACCATCCTGCTCTTCTAGTTTGAATGAGTTTCTTGTGTAGAATAATAATAATAATAATAATAATAATAATAATAATAATAATAATAACTGTCTATTGACAATCAAAGAATAAACAGTCCGTTCATCCTTCTCCTTGTTTGATGTCGGCCATCTTGTTGAAGACAAGTGGGTTTTGACTTTCACGTTTCTTAAATATTAGCCCAACATTAGTTATTTAAAGCAATTTGATAACTATTTTTATAACAGTGGTTAGTTGCAAATTTTAACAGGTTGGGGAGGGGAGGGACTGTGCCCTCTTTAGCAAAATTTTAGAGACCTTGCCTGGACCTATGATTTTCACCACATTTTCTTTTACTTATTTTTGTTACTTATCTGCTACTTATCGAAATAGGGGAGTCTTTTATTTGTGGATTTCAAGGCTCTCACAGTTATTAGTGAGAGGCTTGACTCTTAGTGGCAGGATAGTTTTCATTATAGAAACATTATATATACTTTCATTAAATGATTTAAATACAACCCTGCCAGTTTGTTTCCTAACCTTGTTTGTGTGTATTCTGATCACCTGGGCATTCATAGACACTACAGTCTTGAGGCGGCTATATAGCAGCTTGGGTTCATTCTTAGCGTTAGATGTTTACAATTGACAAACTGTTGCTGCACCGATCTCCTGATCATATATACTTGTTGGCCATTATCATATATGCATTGTCATTCTATTCTGTGTTCTCTGTATTTCTGTAGTAGTATTTATCTTCTCTTTGCCTTATGGCACCGTTTATCAAACCATTTGACAATGTATGCCTTTTTACCTTTTTTCTTAGAAGTCTTATGAACCTTCCTTGATCTTCTTAGAGACAGCCTGTTATTTAGTCCATCATTATTTGTATTGACTTTCCGCTGAGTTCTCTTTTCCATGTATTTCTCTCTAGAAATTCTCTGACCTGCTACTTCACTTTACAGTATGCAAGATTTGGTTTAACTTTTTCATGGTATGCAGTCTTTATTGGCATTATTTATTGTATGACTAGAATCCAGTGGACACTATTTGCGTTACATTTTATATTTGCGTTTTATCCTGCTATTAGCATTTCTGCACCAAGTCAGTAACTGTCTCTATCACACCTTGCTGGATATTTATTCATGGTTGTTTGATGTTTTTGAATTCTTGTCTCAGTATTCTGCGTCTTCCAGGAGGGAAAAGTGTGGATTGTTGACCACATTCTCCTCTAATTTCTCTCCTAGCATTGATGTTTGTATCCTCAAGTATCACTTCAAGTCTCATTTATTTTGACCATTTATGACACTCATCTTTTTTTCCTGTTGCCTCCTTTCTCTTCACATTACCATATATTTCCTATGGAATGTTTAATTAATTTTTTCTGCAACTGAGGTTTTTGTCCTTCGTCTTTTCTGTAGTTTATGAGGATTAGTTTACAGTTCTTCACCACTGGTGTGCCAAATCTTGACTCTCCCCCTCATGTTCTGTCTTTTTATGGCCAAACTCGCAGCTTGAGTTACTGAACGGAGACTGGGGTAGGGAAAGTTAGGAACATACAGAGAAGCTGGGTAGATGAGAGTAGTGAGGAAGTTGTAAAGTAAGAGAATGTCAACTTTTTGTAAGAGTGTGTTAGGCAGCTTTATGAGAAGGTGAAACAAGACAAATTTAACAATAAAAAATATATACAAAAACCATTTTTCCATGAGACGTTTATGTTCTAAATGACCGACAGCTGGGCCTGATGGGCGCTGTGAAGGACATCTTTCTAGAGTTGAGCTCTAGTATTTCTCACTCTCACATTCATAGAACACTCTCATTTCTTTTAAAGACAGTTTCTTTTGTCTTCCTTCTGTAGTACTTTCTTCGCTGACAGTATGTGACTTTCATGCCTTCTATCTTATTTCATGAAAATTCAACCTTACCCTGCCTTTATTTGACATTTTTACACTATTACTATTTAAAAAATAAATTATACCCCCGCAATTTTTTGGTCCCTTATTAAACCCCCCCCCCACATTTAAAGCCCCTTTGACATTTATTGATCTATCTCCGCCTCCAGACATTTATTGATCTATCTCCGCCCCCGAGACATTTACGATTTATCTCCGCCTCCAAGATATTTATCAACCACTTGTATTGTTTCATCGACCACAGTGGGATCGATTTCAACTGCTGTGAAAGCCCCAACAGTAAAGTTTAGCGACGAGTCACATCACCAGATTACACTGAGGTAAGCGCGCAATTGACTATCAACACATCGATATGCAAACTCGTCGGTGAATGTGAATTCACAGACGGACCAACACCAAAATTCCAAAAACGGGACCATCATAGAATATATAAACATCAAGGAATTTATTCACGAAATGATGATGATGCCATAGCATACCTCGATTCCTGCCAATCCGTACTCATCACGTACAAAATACTAGCATTCGAGTGAAGTTGCACTGCAGAAAGACAGCACTTCAAAACAGTCCTTGATCTTTTACAGGCGACTACTCTGCCAGACCTCGCTACACAGGAGGGCTCGAGCCACGTCCTCCCTGCCGGCTGCCAATTACAGACCGGCAGCTGATGAGCATCGACAAGATCTTTAATCCCCGTCTACAGGGAAAGGGGCACACGAGAGGGGGGACGTGGATATTTTTACCAGCTTTCTGGTATCATTTCGGAGGGAGGAGGGGAAGAGTGATACTCACCTGGGTGATGGTTGTCTGCCCGCTAAGACTAGTGAATAACTGACGACATGATTTATTACCGAGACAGGCAGGTGAAGGCTGCTCCGGGCGAGGGAAGCTTCAGTCTCGTACTGTAGCTTTTCCGAAATTGATTAAGCAGCTTGGAGTTTGCTGCCATTCAAAAATAAATAACAAAATCTGTGTTGAGATGTAAGAGAGATCGGCGGTGGGTACATATTGGAAGAAATTTTTCACATAAATTTTAGACCTTAATAGTCATATTTCAGAATACCTGTTGCACAATATAGGGACGATAGTGCGTGTATACATACACATTATTTATACATTATACATTATATATATATATATATATATATATATATATATATATATATATATATATATATATATATATATATATATATTATATATATATCTCAATTCTATAAGAAGAAAATAAAGAATGTTCAGAGAAGACCTTGTGGATTCTCACTGAACACTTTAATCTTTTCCTCTCCTACCACCCCTATTATTTTGTATTAATTTTGTTTTACTTCATTTTATTGCATTGCTACAGTTTACAGAGAATACACACTTATAACAATATAACATTCAGTGTTCGAAGTCCTCGTCCAGCTCCTCGGAGGTCGGGTGCGTACCCAGGATACAGCACGCATGTCCCCTCTGAACAGCGACACTGAGGCGCTGGAACATGAAATTGCCCGCTCTTGAGTCTCTAGCTTTCCCAATGAGGTCCTCACCCACCTCCTATAAGAACTTGAGTGCACGTTTACCCCAGGCGCACAGAGTCTCAGAGCCTATCGGCACGAACCTGTAACAACATTCTAGGTCCCTGTACTTGTTCGTTTTCTGGGTCTCCCTGAAGGTGGCCGCCCCACCTCCCTCAGCTGTGCTATAAGGTAGATAGTTATCAGCCTGTGTAGACGCACACATGTAATCCCATACGACCTGTTTACATTTTTGCAAACAAGCATTTTTTGCTTGTTCGCATTTGTGTTCCTCACGTGTGCCCCAAAGAATGAGGTGATTTGATAAAATGCTATGCCCAAGATAACCATCCAGGTGCCGGCGGGGAAGAGGTTCAAATAGCTTAGGCTATCACTTCCTTATGTCCGGTCGTGATGGTCAAGTGGATTAAGGCGTCCTGTAGTTACCAGTTGCGTTGCTCCTGGGAGTATGGGTTCGAGTCACTTCTGGGGTGTGAGTTTTCATTCGCATATAGTCCTGGGGACCATTCAGGCTTGTTCGCATATATATATATAATAATATATATATATATATATATATATATATATATATATATATATATATATAATATATATATAATATATTCGTACCTAGTAGCCAGAACGCACTTCTCAGCCTACTATGCAGGCCCGATTTGCCTAATAAGCCAAGTTTTCCTGAATTAATATATTTTCTCTAATGTTTGTCTTATGAAATGATAAACCTACCCATTTATTATGTATGAGGTCAATTTTTTTTATTGGAGTTAAAATTAACGTAGATATTTGACCGAACCTAACCAACCCTACCTAACCTAACCTAACCTATCTTTATAGGTTAGGTTAGGTTAGGTTAGGTAGCCGAAAAAGTTAGGTTAGGATAGGTAGGTAGGTTAGGTAATCGAAAAACAATTAATTCATGAAAACTTGGCTTATTAGGCAAATCGGGCCTTGCATAGTAGGCTGAGAAGTGCGTTCTGGCTACTAGGTACGACATATATATATATTATATATATTTATATATATATATATATATATATATATATATATAATATACATATATAAATATATACATATATATATATATATATATATATATTATATATATATATATATATATATATATATATATATATAGACATATGTCGTACCTAGTAGCCAGAATGCACATCTCGGCCTACTATGCGAGGCCCGATTTGCCTAATAACCCAAGTTTTCGTGAATTTATATAATTTTCCAATTTTCTTCTTTTGAAATGATAAAACTATCCATTTCATTAAGTATGAGGTAAGCTCTTTATATTTGAGTTAAAACTTATGTAGATATATAACCGAACCTAACCAATACTTCCTAACCTAACCTAACCTATCTTAACCTAACCTAAACTAATATAACTAAGTCAGTAATTCATGCTCGTAACATAATATATACAAAATATTTAAAATAAACTAAATGGAAACA
>WNGS01003388.1:4503006-4521816 GCA_020271785.1 Procambarus virginalis
TTCCATTCCCTAGCAGGGGGAGTCTGTAGCGAGTAATCCTTATACTCGCTCCAATATCTCATTATCTTAATGCATTACTAATCACACAAGCTACAATCCTTTCCCCAATTACAGGTAATACTCTTCTCACCTTGTTGGAGGGAGCTGAGGTGTAATCACCATATACCCAGTGATGTGAGAACAGCAAACCAGTACAATCTCCAGTCAAGAATGTAGTACTCGGCTTGGGCAGTTCTAGTCGACCCAAGACGCTACAGCTTCGACACAGAGCAGACAGCAGACAGCAGACTACGACCGCATCCAGCTACAACGCTTTCGCTCCCCGAGTTCAGACACTCGCAATTTCCAATCGAGCCGCCAAGCTCTCCCACATAGAGCTCCACGACTCTGGCCTCACTCTGCTCTCTGTTCTGCTCCAGACTTCGTCTCAACGTCTACGACATTGCTGTATCCAGGACTACTAAATAAATATGAAACTCACTAAACACTATGTATCTAATCTGCCCAACAACGTAACATAAACGTACGTTACAGAGGGAACATCAAACCAGAGACCACTAGAGGAGTTTGTGATTACCAGTGGGGAGGTGAGGAAGCATCTGCTAGATTTGGATGTGACAAAGGCTATAGGCCCGGATGGAATCTCACCGTGGATTCTAAGGAAGGAGAAGAAGCTGTGTCTGCCACTCTTCATGGTGTACAACAAATCACTAGTAACAGGTGAACCTGCAAAAATTTGAAAGATGGGCAATGTAGTCCCAAAATAAAAGAAGGGGGATAGGGAGGAGGCACTGAACTGCAGCCCAGTGTCACTAACTTGCATTCCTTGCAAGATGATGGAGAAGTTGTGAGAAAAAAAGCTAGTGGAACTTCTGGAGCAGAGAAACTTTTTAACACAACATCAGCATGGGTTCAGAGATGGCAATCATGCTCAGCCTAACAGTTTAATTGAGTTCTATGACCAGGCAAAAAAAAAACAGGCCAGAGAGAGAGAGAGGGCTGGGCAGACTGCATATTTCTGGACTGTCAGAAAGGTTTTGACACAATACCACATAAGAGACTAGTGCACAAACTGGAGATGCAGGCAGGAGTAAAAGGGAAGGTTTTACTGGATAAGTACTGCTCATGGATAAGTAAGTACCTAAGCAACAGGACACAGCAAGTCACCGTGAGGGGTGAGGTCTCGGAGTGGCGTGGAGTGACCAGTGGAGTCCCGCATGGATCAGTCCTTGGACCTATACTGTTTCTGATATATGCAAATGATCTCAGAAGGAATTGACTCGTTCCTCTCGATGAATGCTGATGACACAAAAAATATGAGGAGGATCAAGACAGAGGAGGATAGAATGAGGCTACAAGATGACCTAGACAAACTGAAGAATGGTCTGACAAACAGCACCTAAAGTTCAACCCAAGTAAATGTAAGGTAATGAAACTAAGAGGAGGAACTAGGAGGCCAGTCACTGGACACCGAATGGGAGATGATGTCCTTCACAAAACGGACAGAGAGAAAGATCTAGGAGTTGATATCATACCAAACCTGTCTCCTGAATCCACATAAAAAGAATAACATCAGCTGCCTATGCGAGGCTGGCTAACATCAGAACTGCTTTCAGAAACCTGTGTAAGGAATCCTTCAAAACATTGTATGCCACATATGTAAGGCCAATCCTTCAGTATGCAGCCCCAGCATGGAGCCCGTATCTAGTCAAGTACAAGACGAAGCTGGAAAAAGCTCAGAGGTATGCCACTAGGCTAGTCACAGAGCTAAGAGGCATGAGTTATGAGGACAGACTACGGGACTGTATCTCACGTTGCTGGAAGACAGATGAGCCAGGTGAGACATGATCACCACATACAAAATTCTCAGGTTGGATAAGGATGGATTATTTAACACGGGTGGTACAGCACAAGGGACACATGTGGAAGATGAGTACCCAAATGAGCCACAGAGACATTAGAAAGAACTTTTTCAGTGTCAGAGTAGTTAGTAAATGGAATGCACTAGGAAGTGATGTGGTGGAGGCTGACTCCATACACAGTTTCAAATGTAGATATGATAGAGCCCAGTAGGCTCAGGAATCTGTACACCAGTTGATTGACAATTGAGAGGCGGGACCAAAGAGCCAAAGCTCAACCCCGCAAGCACAATTAGGTGAGTACAATTAGGTGAGTACACACACACACACACACACACACACACACACACACACACACACCCACACACACACAACCACCACACACACACACACACACACACACACACACACACACACACACACACACGCAAACGCACACACACCACACACACACACACACACACCACACACACACACACACACACACACACACCACACACACACACACACACACACACACACACATACACACACATTGGGTGGAGAACTGGATTAAGAAACAAACATGGCAAGGAAAAGATGTAATAGAGATGGAGGAGGACAAGATGTCTCGCTTCAGGATGTACTCTTTTGATGTTGAGAGAAATCAGGGTGGAACTACAGGTAATGGGGGAAAAGGTAACCAACCTTCAGGATGAACTGACTGAGGCC
Source organism: Procambarus virginalis (assembly GCA_020271785.1). Taxonomy (NCBI): domain Eukaryota; kingdom Metazoa; phylum Arthropoda; class Malacostraca; order Decapoda; family Cambaridae; genus Procambarus; species Procambarus virginalis. The sequence continues at coordinate 4,505,577 of WNGS01003388.1, forward strand.
ACGGGGGAGATTAAAAGCCTGAAAGATAATTCCCAATATCAGACCACGATCCAGCCCTCAGGAAGATGGTAATGTACTATAGAAGGGACTTTTACAATACATGCTAATTTGCAGACATACTTAGAAAGACCCCGGAAGGTGTCTCTGTAGTACAGGAAATTGCCATGAAAGTTGCTACTTTCAGGAAGCAGCAAGATGCGCATTTGCCGAATGATAGAGAGGAAAAGAGCGGTAAAAGTAGTAGGCATTAAGGAGCAAATAGGGGGAACTCCAAAGGAGAGGAGAGATATGGACAAAGCCCAGTCAAAGACATACAGATGGAGAGGGATAAACAAAATATAGAGAAGGTTTTCAGGCTTGGCCGGTACAAGGACAAAGATCGATTGATAGAATGGTTTTCAAAAGTGAGGACACAAAGGAGAAATTTTAGCAAAGAAGAGCAGCCTACTCAATGTACCGAAGTTCAAAAAGGTATTCCTGCAGAGAGATATGACCTGGGAAGAGATTTGAAGGCAGCAGCAGCGAGATGGAGTGCAAAGAGAGGGACAGGAATCAGGGAACCACAGCCCAGAAACCTACAATCCAGGAAGGGAGTGGGGAACCTCCACAGGCCGTTCAAGAGTCCAGTGGGAGGAGGATCACACCCATCTCCCACCCAATAGAAACCCTACCTGCCCCAGTCCCTACACTCCTCCACCACCAAAAAACCCTCCCTCTCCCCCCCCCCAAGAACTCCCTCCTCTCCTGCCCCCACAAGACATCTTTCTCCACCTTCCATAAGCTCTCCTTTCTCACTCCCCCCAAAGCCATCCTTCCCCGCTTCTACCCCCTCCCAAACTCCCCTCTATTCCCTGTCTCCCCAAGCCCTCCCTTCTCCCCACACCCCACCAAGCCCTCACTGCTCCCCTACCCTCTCCAAACCAGAGCCTTTCAGCCCCCCCACCCACAACCCTGGTCCCGCTCACCCTCAGCCCTCCTACCTTCACAACCCAGGACCCCCATCCCCCTCTCCTTCCCAGACACTCGATGTTTACCTACTCCAGTGGAATCAACAGAAACTGAGGATGGGCAGAAAAGACTCAGCTTTAGGATCATGTACACGAACATAGATGAGATTACAAACAAGGAGAGTGAACTTAGGGAAAGAGCACAAGAAGTAAACCCAGATGTAATTGGACTCACTGAAACAAAACTCTCTGGAATCATAACGAATGGGGCGTTCCCCCAGGATTACACTCTAATAAGGCAAGAGAAGGAGGGTAGGAGGGGAGGCGGAGTGGCCCTACTCATGACAAAGGAATGGAGTTTCAAGGAGATGGTTATCCCAGACTGTGAAGGGTTTAGAAACTACATAACAGGCAAAATGACGATGGGAGGACCAAGAGTAATAGTAGCAATGATGTATAATGTATAACCCTCCAACAAATGACAAAAGACCCTGACAAGAGCATGACAGAAACAACATGGCAGTTAATAATATAATTGAGAGGGCAGCCTCTGCTGCCTGTAGAAAATCGATTCCATCTCCTCATCATGGGGGACTTCAATCATGGAAGGAGAGACTGGGAGAACAAGGAACCTGCACAGAAGAGAGAATACATGGAGAGCCAAACTAGTGGAGGGGGCGACAAGAAACTTTCTAAGCCAACATGTCAGGGAACCCACTAGGATGAGGGGAAACGATGAACCAGATAGACTCGACCTCGTCTTCACTCTGAATGACTTTGACATAAGGGAAATTGACTTGGAGGCCCCAGTAACAATGAGCGATCACAGTGTACTGACGTTTGAGTATCTGGTCGAAGAAGGGCTAAAGTACTCGAGAAAGGGAACTAAAAGCAAAAGGCTAGAATTCCATAAGGGAAATTACAAGGAGATAAGAAAATTCCTAACGGAAATAACATGGGAATCAGAGCTAAGAGGAAAGACTTCTGCATGATGGAATACATCATGCAAAAGTGCAAGGAGGCAGCAGAAACGTTTATCCCGGCCCAAAAGGTAGAAAATTAATGCAGATGAGAAGCCCATGGTTTAATCAGAGATATAGGCTAGTTAAGCAACCAAGTAAAAGAGCATGGAGAAACTATAGAAATAACAGGACACTTGAGAGCAGAGAAAGATACCAGAGAGCCAGGAATGAATACGTCAGGGTGAGAAGAGAGGTAGAATGGCTATATGATAACGACATACCAAGCAACTCTAAGGCCCAACCCAAATTGCTGCACAGGCACATTAGGAGAAAGACAACAGTGAAGGAACAGGTAATGAAACTGAGAATAGGGGCAGATAGATTCACTACAAACGACAAAGAAGTGTGCAAGGAACCCAATAAGAAATTCCGGGAAGTCTTCACATTAGAGCAAGGAGAAGTTCCAGAGATAAGAGAAGGAATAGTTAACCAGGCACCACCTGAGGAATTTGAGATTACCAGTGGGGATGTAAGGAAGCTTTGGTAGAGTCGGATGTGACAAAGGCTATAGGCTCGGATTAAATATCGCCATGGATACTAAAGGAAGAAGCAGAGGCACTGTGCCTGCCACTCTCCAAGGTGTATAACAAATCACTCGTAAGAGGTGAACTGCCAAAAATTTGGTAGGCGGCAAATGTAATCCCGATATACAAGAAGGGGGATAGACAGGAGGCACTGAACTACAGGCCAGTGTCCCTAACTTGCATACCATGCAAGCTAATGGAGAAAACTGTGCGAAAAAAGTTAGTGGAACATCTGGAGCGAAGGAACTTTGTGACAACACCAACATGGTTTTCAGGGATGGCAAGTCCTTCCTCACATGATTAACTGAATTCTATGATCAGGCAACAAGAATCAGACAAGAAAGACAGGGATGGGCAGACTGCATATTTTAGGATTGCCAGAAAGCCTTTGACACAGTGCCACACCAGAGAAAGGTGCGAAAGCTAGAGATGCAGGCAGGAGTAAAAGGGAAGGTACTCCATTGGATAAGGGAGTTCCTAAGTAACAGAAGGCAGCGAGTCACTGTGAGGGGTGAGGTCTCAGACCGGCGAGAAGTTACCAGTGGAGGGTCCTGCAGAGTTCAGTCCATGGACCCATACTGTTTCTTATATATATAAATAATCTTCCATATGGTATTGAATAATTCCTTTCATTGTTTGCTGATATTGCTAAAATTATGAGGAGGATTAAGACGGAGGAAGGCAGTATGAGACAACAAGATGATCTAGACAGACTGAATGAATTGTCCAACAAATGGCTATAAAGTTCAACCCGAGTAAATGTAAGGTAATGAAACTAGGCAGTGGGAACAGGAGGCCAGACACAGGATACAGAGTAGGAGATGAAGTCCTTCATGAAACGGACAGAGAGAAGGATCTAGGAGTTGATATCACACCAAACCTGTCTCCTGAAGCCCCATCAAGAGAATAACATCTGTGGTGTATGCCAGGCTGGCTAACATCAGAACTGCCTTCAGGAACCTGTGTAAAGAATCATTCAGAACCTTGTATACCACATATGGTAGACAAATAACAGTGTCTCCAATCCCTTTTACTTAGTTGGTTTGCTAGCTTACAACTCTGATTAAACCAAAGGTTTCTCATCTGCATTTCATTTTTTCCTTTTGGATTGGGACGAACTTGTCTGCTTCCTCCTTACACTTCTGGTGTGATGTAGTCCATCATGTCTTGAACCGTCTTTCCTTTGAGCTCTGTTTTCCAAGCTATTTCAGTTAGGAATTTTCTCATCGTCTTATAGTTTCCCTTCAGAAATGCCGGCCTCTTGCTTTCTGGTCCCTTCCTTAAGTACATTAACCTTCTTCGACCAGATACTCAAACAACAATACACTGTGATCACTCTTACCCACGGGGGCTTCAAGACCGATTTCCCTAATGTCTGAATCGTTCAGAGTGAATACTGGGTCGAGTCATGCTGGTTCATCATTGCCTCTCATTCTCGTGAGACCCTTGACATGCTGACTTAAAAAGTTTCTAGTCGCCACCTCCAATAGTTTCGCTCTCCATGTTTCCTCACCTCCATGTGGTTCTTTATTTTCCCAGTCTATCCTTCCATGATTAAAGACCCCATTATGAGCAGATGGAATCGATTTCAACAGGCAGCAGCGGCTGCTCTCTCAATGATAGTGTTAACTGCCATCTTATTTCTGTCATACTCTTGCCTGGGTCTTCTTTCATATGGTGGTGGCTTATATATCACTGCTACTACCACTCTTGGTCCTCCCATCATCATAGTGTCTGTTATGAAGTCTCTGAACCCTTCGCAGCCCGGAATAACCATCTCCTCGAAACTCCATTCCTTTCTCATCAGTAGAGCCACTCCACCTCCTCCCCTTCCTTCCCTCTCTTTCCTTATTACAGTGCAGTCCTTCGGAAACATCGCATTCATTATGATTCCTGAGAGTTTTGTTTCAGTGAGTTCAATTACACCTGGGTTTTCTTCTTGTGTTCTTTCCCTAAGTTCACTAGCTTAGTTTGTAATCCCATCTATGTTCGAGTACATGACCTTGAAGCTGACTTCTGTCTTTCTCAGTTTTTGTTGATTCCACTGGAGTTGGGGGCAAGGGATGTCTGGGGTGGGAGGACCTAGGAAGGAGGACCTGGGGGGTCTGGGGTGTGAGGGGGCTGGGAGGATCTGGAACAGGGGGACTAGGGGGGTCTGACATGGTGCGGCTGAGGGGGTCTAGGGTCGGGGGGTATTTGGGGCATGGGATGGAGGAGCTGAAGGGGCGTGCGGTGGGAGGTAATGGGTTGGATTACGCAGAGGAGAGTGGGGTCGATGACAGGGAGGTCAGTGGTTGGGGAGGGGAGGGGGCCTCGGGAGGGACGACCCGGTGGTAGGGGGTGGGGGAACTTGGAAGGGCATGGGCTGGAGAAACAGGGAAGGGGATGGGGTGCAGGAACAGTGAGAACCTAGGGTAGAGGTTGGGGAAGAAAAGGGCATGGGGGGTCTGGGGTCAGGGAACATGGGGTGCATGGTCTGAAGAGAGGACTTTACTGTCTGGGGAAGGTGCAGGTGATTGGTGGGGGATTACTGAGGAGTTGGTTGGTGGGAGGTTTCTGTTACAATCCTCCCTGGGGTTGCTGGCTGATGGTGCGGGGATTCCCACTCCCCTCTGAGGTTCCTGGAGATACTGAGCTGAATCCCATATCTCCTCCTTGCTTCTGCAGCCTTCCTTCTCTCTTCCCTCGCCATACCTCTTTGCAGAAAGACGTCCTCGTATTCCGCTAACCTTGCAACTCTACTCTTCCTGCGTAGGATTTTCTCTCTTGTTGCCTCGGTCATGAGCACTACCTTTTTCAATCGTTTCCTTTCCTTCTTGTAGATGTTCAGCATGAAAACATTTTCTATGTGGTCATTTGCCTCCTCCATATCCAGTCCCTCCAAGATCTCTGTAATAGTTGCTTGGTCCCTCTTCCCCACTCCTCCTGATTGGACCCCTCTAGTTCCTGTACTCCTACAATTATAATTGTTGTTTTCCTTTCCAGCATTTGTTCAGCGCATTTTGCAGCATTCTGTGAGGTAGCTGGTTTCATAGCTGCAGCCCCTAAAGCGGCCTTGCACCTGGGCTGTTTTGCAGTATTTCTGGAAAAGAGAGTCCCCTTGGAAGGAGCCTTCCATCAGCTTCGTCCCCTGTTTCCGGGAGGTTGCATACCCGTGCTGGGTTGAATTCTGATTTTCCCTGAGTCTCTTTATCTCTTCTCTGGCTTCCTAATTCACTCTTTTAGCTCTATATTAATGCTTGAATTTCCACACACACACACACACACACACACACACACACGCAAACGCACACACCACACACACACACACACACACACACACACAACACACACACACACACACACACACACACACACACACACACACACACACACATACACACACATTGGGTTGGAGAACTGGATTAAGAAACAAACATGGCAAGGAAAAGATGTAATAGAGATGGAGGAGGACAAGATGTCTCGCTTCAGGATGTACTCTTTTGAATGTTGAGAGAAATCAGGGTGGAACTACAGGTAATGGGGGAAAAGGTAACCAACCTTCAGGATGAACTGACTGAGGCCACGGGGGAGATTAAAAGCCTGAAGATAATCTCCAATATCAGACACGATCCAGCCCTCAGGAAGATGGTAATGTACTATAGAAGGGACTTTTACAATACAATGCTAATTTGCAGACATACTTAGAAAGACCCCGGAAGGTGTCTCTGTAGTACAGGAAAATTGCCATGAAAGTTGCTACTTTTCAGGAAGCAGCAAGATGCGCATTTTGCCGAATGATAGAGAGGAAAAGAGCGGTAAAAGTAGTAGGCATTAAGGAGCAAAATAGGGGGAACTCCAAAGGAGAGGAGAGATATGGACAAAGCCCAGTCAAAGACATACAGATGGAGAGGGATAAACAAAATATAGAGAAGGTTTTCAGGCTTGGCCGGTACAAGGACAAAGATCGATTGATAGAAATGGTTTTCAAAAGTGAGGACACAAAAGGAGAATTTTAGCAAAGAAGAGCAGCCTACTCAATGTACCGAAGTTTCAAAAAGGTATTCCTGCAGAGAGATATGACCTGGGAAGAGATTTGAAGGCAGCAGCAGCGAGAATGGAGTGCAAAGAGAGGGACAGGAATCAGGGAACCACAGCCCAGAACCCTACAATCCAGGAAGGGAAGTGGGGAACCCTCCACAGGCCGTTCAAGAGTCCCAGTGGGAGGAGGATCACACCCATCTCCCACCCAATAGAAACCCTACCTGCCCCAGTCCCTACACTCCCCTCCACCACCCAAAACCCTCCCTTCTCCCCCCCCCCCAAGAACTCCCTCCTCTCCTGCCCCCCACAAGACCTCTTTCCTCCACCTCTTCCATAAGCTCTCCTTTCTCACTCCCCCCCAAAGCCATCCTTCCCCGCTTCTACCCCCCTCCAAACTCCCCCTCTATTCCCTGTCTCCCCAAGCCCCTTCCCTTCTCCCCACACCCCACCAAGCCCTCACTGCTCCCCTACCCTCTCCAAACCAGAGCCCCTTTCAGCCCCCCCACCCCACAACCCTGGTCCCGCTCACCCTCAGCCCTCCTACCTTCACAACCCAGGACCCCCCAGGTCTCCCCTCTCCTCCCAGACCCCGATGTTACCACTCCAGTGGAATCAACAGAAACTGAGAGAGGAGAAAAGTCAGCTTAGGGTCATGTACTCGAACATAGATGGATTACAAACTAAGAGAGTGAACTTAGGGAAAGACACAAGAAGAAACCCAGTGTAATTGGACTCACTGAAACAAAACTCTCGGAATCATAAGAATGGCGTTCCAGGATTCACTTAATAAGGAAGAGAGGAGGAGGAGGCGGAGGGGAGTGGCCTACTATGAAAAGGAATGGAGTTTCAGGAGATGGTTATTCCGCTGGAAGGGTCTAGAAACTACTAACAGAAAATGAGATGGGAGGGACCAAGAGTTAGTAGCAGTGATATATAAGCCACCAACCAATGACAAAGACCCGACAAGAGCATGACAGAAAAACATGGCAGTTAATACACTATATTGAGAGAGGCAGCCGCTGCTGCCTGTGAAATCGAATCTCATCTGCTCATCATGGGGGCTTAATCATGGAAGGAGTAGACTGGGAAAAAGAACCACAGGGAGAGAAACATGGAGAGCCAAACTAGTGGAGGGGGCGACAAGAAACTTTTAAGTCAGCATGTCAAGGGCCTCACAGAATGAGGGAATGATGAACCAGCATGACTCGACCCAGTTTCACTCTGAAGATTCAGACATAGGGAAATTGCTTGGAGGCCCCGTAATGAGGATCACAGTGTAGGTTTGAGTATCTGGTCGAAGAAGGGTAAAGTACTGAGAAAGGGAACAAAAGAAACAAAGGCGAATTCCTGAAGGGAAACTATACAAGACGATAGAGAAATTCCTAACGAGAATAGCTGGGAACAGAGCTCAAAGGAAAGACGTTCGACATGATGGAATACATCACACCAGAAGTGAAGGAGGAGCAGAAAGTTTTCCCCTCCAAAAGGAAAAATTAAATGCAGATGAGAACCATGGTTTAATCAGAGATTAGTAGTAAGCAACCTAAGTAAAAGGATTGGAGAAAACTATAGAAATAACGGGACACTTGAGAGCAGAGAAAGATACCAGAGAGCCAGGAATGAATACGTCAGGGTGAGAAGAGAGGTAGAATGGCTATATGATAACGACATACCAAGCAACTCTAAGGCCCAACCCAAATTGCTGCACAGGCACATTAGGAGAAAGACAACAGTGAAGGAACAGTAATGAAACTGAGGGGAATAGGGGCAGAAGATTCACATACAAACGCAAGAAGTGTGCGAAGGAAACCAAAAGAAAATTCCAGGGAACGGTCTGTCACTATTAGAGCAAGGAGAAGTCCAGAGATAAGAGAAGGAATAGTTACCCAGGCAACCACTTGAGGAATTTGAGATTACCAGTGGGGATGTAAGGAAGCTTTGGTAGAGTCGGATGTGACAAAGGCTATAGGCTCGGATTAAATATCGCCATGGATACTAAAGGAAGAAGCAGAGCACTGTCCTACCACTCTCACAAGTGTAAAACAAATCACTGCCTAAGGGTGAACTGCCAATAAATTGGTAGCGGCACCAGTAATCCCGTATACAAGAACGGATAGACAAGAGGCACTGAACTACAGGCCAGTCGTCCCTAACTTGCATACCATTCTCGCTGCTTGTAGAAGATCTACTGTGCCGAAAAAAAATAGTGGATCATCTGGAACGAAGGAACTTTGTTAAACAGACACACCAACATAGGGTTTCAGGAGTGCAAGTCCTCTCCTCACATGTATTATCTTGAAGTTCTACTACCAGTGGCCAACAAAAATCAGCAAGAAGAGAAGGGATGGGCAACTCGCTTTATTTTAGGTTGCACAAAAGCTTGACACAGTTGCCGCACACCAGAGAAGTGGCGAAAGCTGAGATGCGCCTTGAGTGAAGAAAGGGAAGGTACTCCATTGGATAAGGGAGTTCCTAAGTAACAGAAGGCAGTATGTCACTGTGAGGGGTGAGGTCTCAGACCGGCGAGAAGTTACCAGTGGAGGGTCCTGCAGAGTTCAGTCCATGGACCCATACTGTTTCTTATATAAGTAAATGATCTTCCATATGGTATTGAATAATTCCTTTCATTGTTTGCTGATATTGCTAAAATTATGAGGAGGATTAAGACGGAGGAAGGCAGTATGAGACAACAAGAGATCTAGACAGACTGAATGAATTGTCCAACAAATGGCTATAAAGTTCACCACTCTCCATTGTGTATAACAAGTCACTGGCAACAGGGGAACTGCCAGATATTTGGAAAGCAGCTAACGTAGTCCCGATATACAAGAAAGGGGATAGACAGGAGGCACTGAACTACAGGCCAGTGTCCCTAACCTGCATACCATGCAAGCTGATGGAGAAGATTGTGCGAAAAAACTAGTGGAGCATCTGGAGCGAAGGAACTTTGTAACACAGCACCAACATGGGTTCAGGGATGGCAGGTCCTGCCTCACAGGGTTACTTGAATTCTACGACCAGGCAACAAAATAAGGCAAGAAAGAGAAGGGTGGGCAGACTGCATATTTTTAGATTGTCAAAAAGCCTTTGATACAGTGCCACACAAGAGGCTAGTGCGAAAGTTGGAGATGCAGGCTGGAGTGAAAGGGAAGGTACTCCGGTGGATAGAGGAGTACCTAAGCAACAGGAGACAACGAGTCTGTGTGAGGGGTGAAGTCTCAGATTGGCGAGACGTTACAAGTGGAGTCCCGCAGGGGTCAGTCCTTGGACCTATACTGTTTCTGGTATATGTAAATGATCTCCCAGAGGGTATAGATTCGTTCCTCTCAATGTTTGCCGACGATGCAAAAATTATGAGGAGGATTGAAACAGAGGATGATAGTAGGAGGCTACAAGATGACCTAGATAGACTGAGTGAATGGTCCAACAAATGGCTGTTGAAGTTCAACCCAAGTAAATGCAAAGTAATGAAACTAGGCAGTGGATACAGGAGGCCAGACACAGGATACAGAATAGGGGATGAAGTACTTAATGAAACAGACAGAGAGAAAGATCTAGGAGTTGATATCACACCAAACCTATCTCCTGAAGCCCACATAAAGAGAATAACGTCTGCGGCATATGCGAGGCTGGCTAACATCAGAACGGCGTTCAGGAACCTGTGTAAGGAATCATTCAGAATCTTGTACACCACATATGTAAGACCAATCCTGGAGTACGCGGCCCCAGCATGGAGCCCGTACCTTGTCAAGCACAAGACGAAGCTGGAAAAAGTACAAAGGTATGCTACTAGACTAGTCCCAGAACTAAGAGGCATGAGTTATGAGGAAAGGCTGCGGGAAATGCAACTTACGACACTGGAAGACAGAAGAGTAAGGGGGGACATGATCACAACCTACAAAATCCTCAGGGGAATTGACCGGGTAAACAAGGATGAACTATTCAACACTGGAGGGGCGCGAACAAGGGGACACAGGTGGAAGCTGAGTACCCAAATGAGCCACAGAGACATTAGAAAGAACTTTTTCAGTGTCAGAGTAGTTAGTAAATGGAATGCACTAGGCAGTGATGTGGTGGAGGCTGACTCCATACACAGTTTCAAATGTAGATATGATAGAGCCCAGTAGGCTCAGGAAACTGTACACCAGTTGATTGACAGTTGAGAGGCGGGACCAAAGAGCCAAAGCTCAACCCCCGCAAGCACAATTAGGTGAGTACAATTAGGTGAGTACACACACACACACACACACACACACACACACACACACACACACACACACACACACACACACACACACATCCATCATGGACGGTCATAATGTATACCGTCCATGATGGACTACATCATGTGTGTAGAAAGATAGACTGTCCATGTAGACTATCATGGACCGGTAGACTGTTCATGATGGACTACATCATGTTCAGAACATGATCGACTACATCACTCAGAAGTATAAGGAGGCAGCAGACAAGTTCGTCCCAGTTCAAAATGAAAAAAATTAAATGCAGATGAGAAACCCATAGTTTAATCAGTGTTGTAAGCTAGCAAAGCAACTAAGTAAAAAGGCGCAGAGAAACTATGGAAACAACAGAACACTAGAGAGCAGAGAAAGATACCAGAGCGCCAGGAATGAATACAACAGGGTGAGAAGAGAGGTAGAGAGATAATATGAACATGACATAGCGAGCAAGGCAAAGACTCTGTGGGAAATCCTAGCAGCTTAATTCTTTTAATTATTAAATATTTCTACTTAAATTTAATTGACTTTAATATGATAAAGTTTATCTGATTAATTTTCTTAGTTAGTTCTTAGTAATATGCTAGCCAATTAAGCAAGTAAATAATTGAGTAAGTAAGTAATTAAGTGAGTGGACTGTATGTATTGATTCAGCTGCCTGAATTTATCTCACACAATTTGGGGGGAAAATTTGCAGCTTAAACCACTTTGAGATGGCTCCTTCTTAAACCACAAAATGTTTACCTTATAAATATAATTATATCATACCACATATGGTGGTCTAATCTACTATTATTATGGCATTGATTAATTAATTATTATGAGTGCTACTTTTACAGTATATACAAAAGGAGGGTTTAGCTGTTCCTGTAGAAGGGGCCTGCTAAGGCTGTGTAATTGTTGCATCAAAGATGGGTGTGGCCATGTGCCTCTGAGTGCCACGTAATGGCGGCTGTTTAGGAGGCCTATCAAACCTGTCATACAGCTAGGTAATAATTATATGTAAGGTCCCACTGTCTGCTCAGCTTCTTGCTACTCCAAATCACAATTTCCGGCCGAGTTCAAAGAATTAATAATGTTTCTCTAAGCATATAATACCAGATATGACATGTAATATGTGTGTGTAGAGATGAGTAAACGTACTTAATAGTGTGTTTTCTCCATACATCATAACCGTCTACCTATTTATGAATAAATCGTGCACAAATTAAACAAAAAATACTTGGTAAGACGGACACTGTCGTTGCTGTGGTTGTTGAGAGGCTGTGTTGCTGGCTGCTCGCTTGTTGACACGTAATCTGGGTGTCTAACGAGTTAAATCAGCTTCTATGGAGCTCTCTACAGCGTGTTGTTGTTGTTCTGATGTGTAAGTGACGCTCCCTGCTTCCTTGCTCAATGTTTCGGTGGTTCTACTTCTAGATTTAATTTTACAGTAACAAGGGAGTCAAGCTATATTTTGGTGTTAGTAATTATATTCAGTCTTAGTGAACACTTTTTTATTAAATTTAAACACTAGCCTGTTGTATAAACAGAATTTAGGTAATATAAATACGTGTCGTCGATGACGTCACGGAATCACCCATTCTCTATTCTTTAAGGGGATACTTTAAGGGGATACTATGTTATTATGTGTGTCGGATTTCCGACAGACTCCACCCAAACTGCTGCATAGCCACATCAGGAGGAAAACATCAGTGAAGAAACAGGTAATGAAACTGAGGATAGGGGCAGTAAGATTCACAACAAACAGCAAGGAAGTGTGCGAGGAACTCAATAAGAAATTCCAGGAGGTTTTCACCTTAGAGCAAGGAGAAGTCCCAGAGATAAGAGAGCTGTAGCGAGTAATCCTTATACTCGCTCCATTATCTCATTATCTTAATGCATTACTAATCACACAAGCTACAATCCTTTCCCCAATTACAGGTAATACTCTTCTCACCTTGTTGGAGGGAGCTGAGGTGTAATCACCATATAACCCAGTGATGTGAGAACAGCAAACCAGTACAATCTCCAGTCAAGAATGTAGTACTCGGCTTGGGCAGTTCTAGTCGACCCAAGATGCTACAGCTTCGACACAGATCAGACAGCAGACTACGACCGCATCCAGCTACAACGCTTTCGCTCCCCGAGTTCAGACACTCGCAATTCCCAATCGAGCTGCCACGCTCTCCCACATAGAGCTCCACGACTCCGGCCTCACTCAGCTCTCTGCTCTGCTCCAGACTTCGTCTCAACGTCTACGACATTGCCGTATCCAGGACTACTAAATAAATCTGAAACTCACTAAACACTGTGTATCTAATCTGCCCAACAACGTAACATAATCGTACGTTACATTGGTGACCCCGGATAGTTTCGACGATACCCAGCCACGATGGACTACAACATGGATTCTCACTGGACCTTCACTCCTGCTGCTGCTTGCTATGGACCGCTGCCACCTGTCACGGAACGCTGCCAACACCCTCGCCACAGCTATGATTTTCACCGCGATCGTCTCTGCATTTTCATCAACTACAGCTTCCTGCACAGCGAGCGTTACTTACTCATCTGACAGTTTCATCAGCAACTACATCATGTGGGATCTACAGCCTGTCCTGCCGACTCTCCGTCGCTGCCAGGGCACTGCTTGTTCTACAGGGACGCCCACGACAGCTGCTCTTTCGTCAGATTCATCTACAAGTACACTGCATTCTGATACTCTGCCGACTCAAGCATCTTGGACCTACAGCTTGCGTTTCCGACTCTTCGTCGCCTCCAGGACAATTCAGCTCTAGCAGTGATTCCCTCGTTGTACTAACTACGTGCCTACATTACCTCCTATTGTCCTGGTGCCCGAGCCCATCCGCCCCGGATCTAAATGCTCCACCAGAGACCCAAGGACGCAACAATCATGCACATTCTTCTCTCCTGCAACACCGAGCTTGTCCACACACTGCCTACATCTTTTGGTACCGGACTACATGTTCCACAACGACCACGTATTTTTTTATATTGTTTTCTTCCATTCCCTAGCAGGGGGAGTCCTGTAGCGAGTAATCCTTATACTCGCTCCAATATCTCATTATCTTAATGCATTACTAATCACACAAGCTACAATCCTTTCCCCAATTACAGGTAATACTCTTCTCACCTTGTTGGAGGGAGCTGAGGTGTAATCACCATATAACCCAGTGATGTGAGAACAGCAAACCAGTACAATCTCCAGTCAAGAATGTAGTACTCGGCTTGGGCAGTTCTAGTCGACCCAAGACGCTACAGCTTCGACACAGAGCAGACAGCAGACAGCAGACTACGACCGCATCCAGCTACAACGCTTTCGCTCCCCGAGTTCAGACACTCGCAATTTCCAATCGAGCCGCCAAGCTCTCCCACATAGAGCTCCACGACTCTGGCCTCACTCTGCTCTCTGTTCTGCTCCAGACTTCGTCTCAACGTCTACGACATTGCTGTATCCAGGACTACTAAATAAATATGAAACTCACTAAACACTATGTATCTAATCTGCCCAACAACGTAACATAAACGTACGTTACAGAGGGAACATCAAACCAGAGACCACTAGAGGAGTTTGTGATTACCAGTGGGGAGGTGAGGAAGCATCTGCTAGATTTGGATGTGACAAAGGCTATAGGCCCGGATGGAATCTCACCGTGGATTCTAAAGGAAGGAGAAGAAGCTGTGTCTGCCACTCTTCATGGTGTACAACAAATCACTAGTAACAGGTGAACCTGCAAAAATTTGAAAGATGGGCAATGTAGTCCCAAAATAAAAGAAGGGGGATAGGGAGGAGGCACTGAACTGCAGCCCAGTGTCACTAACTTGCATTCCTTGCAAGATGATGGAGAAGATTGTGAGAAAAAAGCTAGTGGAACTTCTGGAGCAGAGAAACTTTTTAACACAACATCAGCATGGGTTCAGAGATGGCAAATCATGCCTAACAGGTTTAATTGAGTTCTATGACCAGGCAAAAAAAAACAGGCCAGAGAGAGAGAGAGGGCTGGGCAGACTGCATATTTCTGGACTGTCAGAAAGGTTTTGACACAATACCACATAAGAGACTAGTGCACAAACTGGAGATGCAGGCAGGAGTAAAAGGGAAGGTTTTACTGGATAAGTACTGCTCACTGGATAAGTAAGTACCTAAGCAACAGGACACAGCAAGTCACCGTGAGGGGTGAGGTCTCGGAGTGGCGTGGAGTGACCAGTGGAGTCCCGCATGGATCAGTCCTTGGACCTATACTGTTTCTGATATATGCAAATGATCTCCCAGAAGGAATTGACTCGTTCCTCTCGATGAATGCTGATGACACAAAAATTATGAGGAGGATCAAGACAGAGGAGGATAGAATGAGGCTACAAGATGACCTAGACAAACTGAAGAAATGGTCTGACAAACAGCACCTAAAGTTCAACCCAAGTAAATGTAAGGTAATGAAACTAAGAGGAGGAACTAGGAGGCCAGTCACTGGACACCGAATGGGAGATGATGTCCTTCACAAAACGGACAGAGAGAAAGATCTAGGAGTTGATATCATACCAAACCTGTCTCCTGAATCCACATAAAAAGAATAACATCAGCTGCCTATGCGAGGCTGGCTAACATCAGAACTGCTTTCAGAAACCTGTGTAAGGAATCCTTCAAAACATTGTATGCCACATATGTAAGGCCAATCCTTCAGTATGCAGCCCAGCATGGAGCCCGTATCTAGTCAAGTACAAGACGAAGCTGGAAAAAGCTCAGAGGTATGCCACTAGGCTAGTCACAGAGCTAAGAGGCATGAGTTATGAGGACAGACTACGTGGACTGTACCTCACGTTGCTGGAAGACAGAAGAGCCAGGTGAGACATGATCACCACATACAAAATTCTCAGGTGGATAAGGATGGATTATTAACACGGGTGGTACAAGCACAGGGGACACATGTGGAAGCTGAGTACCCAAATGAGCCACAGAGACATTAGAAAGAACTTTTTCAGTGTCAGAGTAGTTAGTAAATGGAATGCACTAGGAAGTGATGTGGTGGAGGCTGACTCCATACACAGTTTCAAATGTAGATATGATAGAGCCCAGTAGGCTCAGGAATCTGTACACCAGTTGATTGACAGTTGAGAGGCGGGACCAAAGAGCCAAAGCTCAACCCCCGCAAGCACAATTAGGTGAGTACAATTAGGTGAGTACACACACACACACACACACACACACACACACACACACACACACACACACACACACACCAAACACACACACACACACACACACACACACACACACACACACCACACACACGCAAACGCACACACACACACACACACACACACACACACACAACACACACACACACACACCACACACACCACACCACACACACACACACACACACACAACACCACACATTGGGTTGGAGAACTGGATTAAGAAACAAACATGGCAAGGAAAGATGTAATAGAGATGGAGGAGGACAAGATGTCTCGCTTCAGGATGT
>WNGS01003388.1:4526633-4561810 GCA_020271785.1 Procambarus virginalis
GCAAAATATTGGTGGGGTGACAGGTAAGCTTCTAACACGGCTGAAAAATTTTCTGACATAGAAAAATGAGGGCAGTGATCAGAGGCAATGTATCGGAGTGGAGAAATGTCACAAGTGGAGTACCACAGGGTTCAGTTCTTGCACCAGTGATTTTTATTGTTTACATAAATGATCTACCAGTTGGTATACAGAATTATATGAACATGTTTGTTGATGATGCTAATATAATAGGAAGGATAAGAAACTTAGATGATTGTCATGCCCTTCAAGATGACCTGGACAAAATAAGTATATGGAGCACCACTTGGCAAATGGATTTTTATGTTAATAAATGCCATGTTATGGAATGTGGAATAGGAGAACATAGACCCCACACAACCTATATATTATGTGAGAAATCTTTAAAGAATTCTGATAAAGAAAGAGATCTAGGGGTGGTTCTAGATAGAAAGCTATCACCTGAGGACCACATAAAGAATATTGTGCGAGGAGCCTATGCCACGCTTTTAAACTTTAGAATTGCTTTTAAATACATGGATGGCGTTATACTAAAGAAATTGTTCACGACTTTTGTTAGGCCAAAGCTAGAGTATGCAGCGGTTGTGTGGTGCCCATATCTTAAGAAGCACATCAACAAACTAGAAAAGATGCAAAGACATGCTACTAAGTGGCTCTCAGAAACGAAGGGCAAGAGCTACGAGGGAGGTTAGAGGCATAAATATGCCAAAACTAGAAGAGAGAAGAAAAAGAGGTGATATGATCACTACATACAAAATAGTAACAGGAATTGATAAAATCGATAGGAAAGATTTCCTGAGACTTGAAACTTTAAGAACAAGAGGTCATAGATTTAAACTAGCTAAACACAGATGCCGAAGAAATATAAGAAAATTCACTTTCGCAAAAAGAGTGGTAGACGGTTGGAACAAGTTAGGTGAGAAGGTGGTGGAGGCCAAGACCGTCAGTAGTTTCAAAGCGTTATATAACAAAGAGTGCTGGGAAGACGGGACACCACGAGCGTAGCTCTCATCCAGTAACTACACTTAGGTAATTACACGCACACACTCCTGATCTCCCGGAGGGGATAGATTCATTCCTCTCAATGTTTGCGGACGATGCCAAAATTATGAGAAGGATTAAGACAGAGGAGGACTGCTTGAGGCTTCAAGAAGATCTAGAAATGCTGAAGAAATGGTCAAACAAATGGTTGTTAGAGTTTAACCCAAGCAAATGTAATGTAATGAAGATAGGTGAAGGGAGCAGGAGGCCAGATACAAGGTACCATCTGGGAGATGAAATACTTCAAGAGTCAGAGAAAGAAAATGACTTGGGAGTTGATATCACGCCAGACCTGTCTATTGCAGCCCATATCAAGATGATAACATCAGCGGCATATGCCAGGCTGGCCAACATAATAACGGCATTCAGAAACTTGTGTAATGAATCATTCAGAACTTTGCATACCACATATGTTAGGCCAGTCTTGGAGTATGGAGCCCCAGCACGGAGTCCATATCTAGTGGAGGATAAGACCAAACTGGAAAAGGTTCAAAGGTTTGCCACCAGACTTGTACCTGAGCTGAGAGGTATGAGCTACGAGGAGAGATTACGGGAATTAAACCTCACTTCGTTGGAAGACCGAAGAGTTAGGGGGGACATGATCATCTCATTCAAGATTCTCAAAGGAATTGATAGGGTAGATAAAGACAGTCTATTTAACACAAGAGACACACGCACTAAGGGACACAGGTGGAAACTGAGTGCCCAAATGAGCCACAGAGATATTAGAAAGAACTTTTTTAGCGTCAGAGTGGTTGACAAATGGAAAGCACAAGTGATGTGGTGGAGGCTGACTCGATACACAGTTTCAAGTGTAGATATAATAGATCCCAATAGGCTCAGGAACCTGTACACCTGTTGACTGACGGTTGAGAAGCGGGATCAAAGAGCCAA
This sequence comes from Procambarus virginalis, assembly GCA_020271785.1. Classification (NCBI taxonomy): domain Eukaryota; kingdom Metazoa; phylum Arthropoda; class Malacostraca; order Decapoda; family Cambaridae; genus Procambarus; species Procambarus virginalis. The sequence goes on from WNGS01003388.1 coordinate 4,528,587, forward strand.
AGCTCAACCCCCGCAAGCACAACTATGTTAGTACTCTGAACTCTATAGATATATCCACACACACTGCACTCTACAGCAATGTTCTCACACTCTGTACTCTATCGCTATATCCACCCACACACTGCACTCTACAACTATATCCACACACACTCTGCACTCTTCAGCTATATCCACACACTGCAGTCTGCACCCACATCCACTCGCCCTGCACTGAACACTATTCACTTACATCCACATGCACTCCGCACTATGCGCCCACCACCACACCCTGCACACTGCAGCATCACACATGCTACACTCAACATATAGTAACAATCACCCTGCACACCACTCACAAATCCATACACCCTGCACTCAATATCCTGCACCACATTTTTTACAAAAAAAAGGTGACAGGCAAGAGGCATTGAACTACATGCAGGCATCCTTAACTTTTATTCAATGCAAAGTGATGGAGAAGATCACCAGAGAAAAGCTGGTAGCACATCTGGAGACAAAGGAGTTTGGAACACACCACCAGCATAGGTTCTGGGATTAGATTTTTTACATTTTACATGCAAATTACATTTTCCTGGAGAGTCAGAATGCCTTTGACACAGTACCCCATATGACGCTGGTGCATAAGTAAGAGATGCAGGTAGGAATAACAGACGGGGTGCTACAGTAAATAAGGGAGAATTTAAGCAACAGAAAACAGCAATTTACTGTGAGTGAGGGGAGGGGCGGGGGTGGGGGAGAATGAGAATGATGAGAACACATATGGAATCCCACAGGGTTCTGCTCTTGGACCTTGCTTGTTTCTGATATACGTAAACGGTCTTCCAGAGGGAATAGCATAATTTTTCTCAATGTTTTTCTGTGATGCTAAAGTTATGAGCAGGATTAAGACAGGAAGATTGCTTCCGACTACAAGATAACCTGCATATATTGAAGGAATGGCCAAACAAATTGCTACTAATGTTTTAAATAAATAGGTGTAAAACAATGGAAATAGGGGAAGGAGGTAGGAGACAGGATATAAAATGTCAATTGGGATAGGAAATACTTAAAGAATCAGGTAGGAAAAAAGATATTACATCGATCCTGTTCTCTGAAGCCCCACATCAGAAGGATATCATCTGCGGCATATGCCAGGTCAGCCAACATAAGAGTGTTCTTTAGGAACTTGTGCAAGGAAACATTCAGAAACTTGTATACCACATATGTCAGACCAATTCTTCAGTATACAGCTCCATCCGGAGTCCATAGGAAGTCAAACACAGGAGGAAGTTAAAGAAAGTTCAGAGATTTGCCACAAAACTAGTCCCGGAGCTGAGAGGTGAGAGTTATAAGGAAAAGCTTCTGTAATTAAATCTCACTTCATTGGAAGACAGAAGAGATAGAGGGAGACATGAATATTAACTTCAAATTTCTCAGAGGAATTGTCAGGGTAAATAAATAAAACTATATAGCATTAGTGGAACACGAACAAGGGAACAGGTGGAAACTGTGTACTCAAATGAACCACAGAGTCATTAGAAAGAATTGTTTCAGTGTCTGGGAAGTAAACAAATGCAATGCACTAGGCATGTGATGTGGTGGAGGCAGACTCCATATACACAGTTTCAACTGTAGATATGATAGAGCCCAGCAGGCTATAGTATTTGTACACCAGTTGATTGACTGTTGGGAGGCGGGACCAAGAGCCGAAGCCGAACCCCCGCAATCACAAATTAGCACAAGTAGGTTAGTACAATGTACTATGCACCTACCACCATTCACAAGCACTCTATACCCATCACCACACACCCTGCACTCTTCACCAACCTAAACACACGCTTTACTCTACACCTGAAACCTCGCATCCCTGCACTTAACACCCCACCTCACTCAACATGCACACTACACCCACCTAAACACACATTTTGCACTCTCTACCCATCACCATGCACTCTGCACTGTGGAGAAATTCCAAACAGACCCCTGGAACATTATCTAACACAGTGCACAGTTACAAACCCAATAAGATTTCAACTTAGATTCAACAGAGCAGCAGAAGTTGTGAAACCCATGGGGCAAAATCTTACTAAAGCGACCATACGAGCCATAAATACTCATACTCCGCCTAAGTAAAACAAAAATAAGCAACACTTAGTGGGTCGGCCAGAGGCTTAGGGCTCACGCAGGAATTTCTCCTGAAAAAAAAATGTGCACTCTACCTCCACGCCCCACCCCGCACTCTACACACCAGAACCTGTCCCACCCATTAAACTCTTCTACATGAAAGCTTCACCGAAACGAGTCATTTCGTTACTCGTGTCAGGCCCATTAAAGTTGCAAAATGAATTTTGGAGAAAATATTTTTTACTTTCCTCTCCAAGTGAAGAAAATTATATATTTCTAAAATAGAATGTTCGTCTGTTTTTGTGTTTGTGTCTGAAGTAGGAAATCCGACGCTTAGGGCGAGCCTCATCCAGCTTCCCAAGATGATGCAAGGGGGCTATGTAAGCAACATGAGTCTGGTGGGGTCTATGAAAGTACAACACCATTGAAGAATATCGTCCTCTTTAGCCACCACTGCATTTTCCATTAAGTCTGAAGTTGAGGTTATGTTTTCCCTAGAGTTTTTCGATTATGTTTTACGTACGTTGTAATATTTAACCTGACACTGACAGTCTTTGTGCAAATATTATTTCTATAAAACCTACATGGCTGACCTCCACACAAGCAGAACTAGCAGCATTACACTTAGCTACCAGTACATTAAAAAACATTGGAGGAGGAATAATATTCTGTGATTCAAAGTCTGCTCTTCAAGCAATCGAAAACTTCTCTTGGAAGATCGATAGCAAGAACCTCATACTCCCAATTATAAATGACCTAATTGATGCACAGAGTAAAGGGTCTCTAATTTCCTTTGTATAGATACCTTCACACATAAATATAACCCATCATAATGAAACAGACATTGCAGCCAAATTAGCGTGTAACAAGTTTGAAGTTGACTTAGATCTAGGTATCCCCATCTCTGCTGTCAAAACTGTATTGATCCAAACATTCAGATCTGATAGGAAAGAACTTACTGACTCCCAACGACCTGAAAGTACTAGTATAAAAAGCTATGATTTGTTCAGATCTGAAACCTACATCTATGGGCAGCACAAAACGTCCACTAGACTGTGCGACACAGTGGTTGCAAGGATCAGGTTGGTTACCGTTACCTGTGGCAGGTGGCTGCAGGTGACGGAACTCCCAATCCTGAGCACTCCAGTTGCAAACTCTGTGAGCAGGAACTACGGCACGATCTCCCGCACTACATCACTGAATGCCCAGTTATTAGACCTTTCAGACCAGTTGGCATGAGGTACCTGGAGCTTTGCAATTACTTTATTCACTCTCGCATTCTTGAAGATATCCTCACAGTGTACCCAAAATTTGCCAGTGCAGGCTACTAAACATATGGCCCTGTATGACTAACCATCCTGCGAGATGGAGACCTTTATTACCACTGCTACCTTATTCATTCTCGTGTTGATGATATCCTCAAAATGCATCCGGAATCTGCCAGTGCAGACTGCTTATCACATGCCTCTGTATGACTAACCATCCTGTGTGATGGGAATTTTTTAGCATCAACTAGTTAGCTTTTTGGCACTCTGTACTCCACTTCATATAGTCTAGGGTAGCTGCAGTAATGCAGATGTACCTAAGGAATTAAAAAAAAAAGAAAAAAAGTTGTAATATTAAATTTTATGCAAATCTGTAGGAGCCGTGAAGAGGGTTTGAACCTAAACACTGGGTGTTCCCAAGAACACCTCTTGACAACAATGACACCACATGGTAAAAGGATTACAACCTGGGGTACTACTGCATCCTCTAGAATATCCTAGAGGGCGTAGTAGTACTCCAGGTTGCAATTCTTTTTACCATGTCGTGGCATAGCTGTCTAGAGCGTGTGCCTGGGAACACCCAGAACATAGGTTCGAACCCTCATCACAGCTCCTACGGATTTTCTCAATAATGCATCACGATTGGGTGATAACTGTCAGTGTATGAGAATAGAGAGAGAGAGAGAGAGAGAAAGAAGAGAGAGAGAGAGAGAGAGAGAGAGAGAGAGAGAGAGAGAGAGAGAGAGAGAGAGAGAGAGAGAGAGAGAGAGAGAGAGAGAATACTAGGGGCGTGTCTCTGGGACTCCAAAATTACTGAGGGTATTCGTTATAATGTCGATAGAGCTCCTATTAGCTATTTTCAGTGAACCCCAACACACACACACACACACACACACACACACACACACACACACACACACACACACACACGGGGCCTGGTAGCCTGGTGGATAGTGCGCAGGACTTGCAATTCTGTGGCGAAGGTTCGATTCCTGCACCAGGCAAAACAAATGGGCAAAGTTTCTTTCACCGTGAATGCCCCTGTTACCTAGCAGTAAAGAGGTACCTTGGAGTTAGTCAGCTGTCACGGGCTACTTCCTGGGGTGTGAGTGTGTGTGTGTGGTGTGGAGAAAAAAAATAGTTAGTAAACAGTTGATTGACAGTTGAGAGGCAGGCCGAAAGAGCAACGCTCAACCCCCGCAAACACAACTAGGTGATTACACAAACACACACACAATTAGGTGTGTGTATGTACTCACCAATTAGGTGATTACACACACACACACACACAATTAGGTGTGTGTGTGTACTCACCAACTAGGTGAATACACAAACACACACACAATTAGGTGTGTGTTTGTACTCACCAATTAAGTGAACACACACACACACACACACACACACACACACACACACACACACACACACACACACACACACACACACACACACACACACATCCATCATGGACGGTCATAATGTATACCGTCCATGATGGACTACATCATGTGTGTAGAAAGATAGACTGTCCATGTAGACTATCATGGACCGGTAGACTGTTCATGATGGACTACATCATGTTCAGAACATGATCGACTACATCACTCAGAAGTATAAGGAGGCAGCAGACAAGTTCGTCCCAGTTCAAAATAAAAAAAATAAATGCAGATGAGAAACCCATAGTTTAATCAGTGTTGTAAGCTAGCAAAGCAACTAAGTAAAAAGGCGCAGAGAAACTATGGAAACAACAGAACACTAGAGAGCAGAGAAAGATACCAGAGCGCCAGGAATGAATATAACAGGGTGAGAAGAGAGGTAGAGAGATAATATGAAAATGACATAGCGAGCAAGGCAAAGACTCTGTGGGAAATCCTAGCAGCTTAATTCTTTTAATTATTAAATATTTCTACTTAAATTTAATTGACTTTAATATGATAAAGTTTATCTGATTAATTTTCTTAGTTAGTTCTTAGTAATATGTTAGCCAATTAAGCAAGTAAATAATTGAGTAAGTAAGTAATTAAGTGAGTGGACTGTATGTATTGATTCAGCTGCCTGAATTTATCTCACACAATTTGGGGGGAAAATTTGCAGCTTAAACCACTTTGAGATGGCTCCTTCTTAAACCACAAAATGTTTACCTTATAAATATAATTATATCATACCACATATGGTGGTCTAATCTACTATTATTATGGCATTGATTAATTAATTATTATGAGTGCTACTTTTACAGTATATACAAAAGGAGGGTTTAGCTGTTCCTGTAGAAGGGGCCTGCTAAGGCTGTGTAATTGTTGCATCAAAGATGGGTGTGGCCATGTGCCTCTGAGTGCCACGTAATGGCGGCTGTTTAGGAGGCCTATCAAACCTGTCATACAGCTAGGTAATAATTATATGTAAGGTCCCACTGTCTGCTCAGCTTCTTGCTACTCCAAATCACAATTTCCGGCCGAGTTCAAAGAATTAATAATGTTTCTCTAAGCATATAATACCAGATATGACATGTAATATGTGTGTGTAGAGATGAGTAAACGTACTTAATAGTGTGTTTTCTCCATACATCATAACCGTCTACCTATTTATGAATAAATCGTGCACAAATTAAACAAAAAATACTTGGTAAGACGGACACTGTCGTTGCTGTGGTTGTTGAGAGGCTGTGTTGCTGGCTGCTCGCTTGTTGACACGTAATCTGGGTGTCTAACGAGTTAAATCAGCTTCTATGGAGCTCTCTACAGCGTGTTGTTGTTGTTCTGATGTGTAAGTGACGCTCCCTGCTTCCTTGCTCAATGTTTCGGTGGTTCTACTTCTAGATTTAATTTTACAGTAACAAGGGAGTCAAGCTATATTTTGGTGTTAGTAATTATATTCAGTCTTAGTGAACACTTTTTTATTAAATTTAAACACTAGCCTGTTGTATAAACAGAATTTAGGTAATATAAATACGTGTCGTCGATGACGTCACGGAATCACCCATTCTCTATTCTTTAAGGGGATACTTTAAGGGGATACTATGTTATTATGTGTGTCGGATTTCCGACAGACTCCACCCAAACTGCTGCATAGCCACATCAGGAGGAAAACATCAGTGAAGAAACAGGTAATGAAACTGAGGATAGGGGCAGTAAGATTCACAACAAACAGCAAGGAAGTGTGCGAGGAACTCAATAAGAAATTCCAGGAGGTTTTCACCTTAGAGCAAGGAGAAGTCCCAGAGATAAGAGAGCTGTAGCGAGTAATCCTTATACTCGCTCCATTATCTCATTATCTTAATGCATTACTAATCACACAAGCTACAATCCTTTCCCCAATTACAGGTAATACTCTTCTCACCTTGTTGGAGGGAGCTGAGGTGTAATCACCATATAACCCAGTGATGTGAGAACAGCAAACCAGTACAATCTCCAGTCAAGAATGTAGTACTCGGCTTGGGCAGTTCTAGTCGACCCAAGATGCTACAGCTTCGACACAGATCAGACAGCAGACTACGACCGCATCCAGCTACAACGCTTTCGCTCCCCGAGTTCAGACACTCGCAATTCCCAATCGAGCTGCCACGCTCTCCCACATAGAGCTTCACGACTCCGGCCTCACTCAGCTCTCTGCTCTGCTCCAGACTTCGTCTCAACGTCTACGACATTGCCGTATCCAGGACTACTAAATAAATCTGAAACTCACTAAACACTGTGTATCTAATCTGCCCAACAACGTAACATAATCGTACGTTACATTGGTGACCCCGGATAGTTTCGACGATACCCAGCCACGATGGACTACAACATGGATTCTCACTGGACCTTCACTCCTGCTGCTGCTTGCTATGGACCGCTGCCACCTGTCACGGAACGCTGCCAACACCCTCGCCACAGCTATGATTTTCACCGCGATCGTCTCTGCATTTTCATCAACTACAGCTTCCTGCACAGCGAGCGTTACTTACTCATCTGACAGTTTCATCAGCAACTACATCATGTGGGATCTACAGCCTGTCCTGCCGACTCTCCGTCGCTGCCAGGGCACTGCTTGTTCTACAGGGACGCCCACGACAGCTGCTCTTTCGTCAGATTCATCTACAAGTACACTGCATTCTGATACTCTGCCGACTCAAGCATCTTTGACCTACAGCTTGCGTTTCCGACTCTTCGTCGCCTCCAGGACAATTCAGCTCTAGCAGTGATTCCCTCGTTGTACTAACTACGTGCCTACATTACCTCCTATTGTCCTGGTGCCCGAGCCCATCCGCCCCGGATCTAAATGCTCCACCAGAGACCCAAGGACGCAACAATCATGCACATTCTTCTCTCCTGCAACACCGAGCTTGTCCACACACTGCCTACATCTTTTGGTACCGGACTACATGTTCCACAACGACCACGTATTTTTTTATATTGTTTTCTTCCATTCCCTGGCAGGGGGAGTCCTGTAGCGAGTAATCCTTATACTCGCTCCAATATCTCATTATCTTAATGCATTACTAATCACACAAGCTACAATCCTTTCCCCAATTACAGGTAATACTCTTCTCACCTTGTTGGAGGGAGCTGAGGTGTAATCACCATATAACCCAGTGATGTGAGAACAGCAAACCAGTACAATCTCCAGTCAAGAATGTAGTACTCGGCTTGGGCAGTTCTAGTCGACCCAAGACGCTACAGCTTCGACACAGAGCAGACAGCAGACAGCAGACTACGACCGCATCCAGCTACAACGCTTTCGCTCCCCGAGTTCAGACACTCGCAATTTCCAATCGAGCCGCCAAGCTCTCCCACATAGAGCTCCACGACTCTGGCCTCACTCTGCTCTCTGTTCTGCTCCAGACTTCGTCTCAACGTCTACGACATTGCTGTATCCAGGACTACTAAATAAATATGAAACTCACTAAACACTATGTATCTAATCTGCCCAACAACGTAACATAAACGTACGTTACAGAGGGAACATCAAACCAGAGACCACTAGAGGAGTTTGTGATTACCAGTGGGGAGGTGAGGAAGCATCTGCTAGATTTGGATGTGACAAAGGCTATAGGCCCGGATGGAATCTCACCGTGGATTCTAAAGGAAGGAGAAGAAGCTGTGTCTGCCACTCTTCATGGTGTACAACAAATCACTAGTAACAGGTGAACCTGCAAAAATTTGAAAGATGGGCAATGTAGTCCCAAAATAAAAGAAGGGGGATAGGGAGGAGGCACTGAACTGCAGCCCAGTGTCACTAACTTGCATTCCTTGCAAGATGATGGAGAAGATTGTGAGAAAAAAGCTAGTGGAACTTCTGGAGCAGAGAAACTTTTTAACACAACATCAGCATGGGTTCAGAGATGGCAAATCATGCCTAACAGGTTTAATTGAGTTCTATGACCAGGCAAAAAAAAACAGGCCAGAGAGAGAGAGAGGGCTGGGCAGACTGCATATTTCTGGACTGTCAGAAAGGTTTTGACACAATACCACATAAGAGACTAGTGCACAAACTGGAGATGCAGGCAGGAGTAAAAGGGAAGGTTTTACTGGATAAGTACTGCTCACTGGATAAGTAAGTACCTAAGCAACAGGACACAGCAAGTCACCGTGAGGGGTGAGGTCTCGGAGTGGCGTGGAGTGACCAGTGGAGTCCCGCATGGATCAGTCCTTGGACCTATACTGTTTCTGATATATGCAAATGATCTCCCAGAAGGAATTGACTCGTTCCTCTCGATGAATGCTGATGACACAAAAATTATGAGGAGGATCAAGACAGAGGAGGATAGAATGAGGCTACAAGATGACCTAGACAAACTGAAGAAATGGTCTGACAAACAGCACCTAAAGTTCAACCCAAGTAAATGTAAGGTAATGAAACTAAGAGGAGGAACTAGGAGGCCAGTCACTGGACACCGAATGGGAGATGATGTCCTTCACAAAACGGACAGAGAGAAAGATCTAGGAGTTGATATCATACCAAACCTGTCTCCTGAATCCCACATAAAAAGAATAACATCAGCTGCCTATGCGAGGCTGGCTAACATCAGAACTGCTTTCAGAAACCTGTGTAAGGAATCCTTCAAAACATTGTATGCCACATATGTAAGGCCAATCCTTGAGTATGCAGCCCCAGCATGGAGCCCGTATCTAGTCAAGTACAAGACGAAGCTGGAAAAAGCTCAGAGGTATGCCACTAGGCTAGTCACAGAGCTAAGAGGCATGAGTTATGAGGACAGACTACGTGGACTGTATCTCACGTTGCTGGAAGACAGATGAGCCAGGTGAGACATGATCACCACATACAAAATTCTCAGGTTGGATAAGGATGGATTATTTAACACGGGTGGTACAAGCACAAGGGGACACATGTGGAAGATGAGTACCCAAATGAGCCACAGAGACATTAGAAAGAACTTTTTCAGTGTCAGAGTAGTTAGTAAATGGAATGCACTAGGAAGTGATGTGGTGGAGGCTGACTCCATACACAGTTTCAAATGTAGATATGATAGAGCCCAGTAGGCTCAGGAATCTGTACACCAGTTGATTGACAGTTGAGAGGTGGGACCAAAGAGCCAAAGCTCAACCCCCGCAAGCACAATTAGGTGAGTACAATTAGGTGAGTACACACACACACACACACACACACACACACACACACACACACACACACACACACANACACACACACACAACACACACACACACACACACACACACACTTCTGCTTTGTGGCTAGCAGGAACGGATCCAGACTACTAATCATGGAAGACTTCAACCATGGGAGATAGATTGGGGGACAGAGACCTACTTGGAGGCTCAGACACATGGAGAGCTAAGCTGCTGGATGTGGCAACAAGAAACTTTCTAAGTCAACACGTCAAGGGACCGACAAGAATGAGAGGAGGGGATTAACCAGCCTTGCTTGATCTGATATTTACCCTAAATGAGTCGATATAAGGGAAGTTATGTTGAAGCCCCATTGGGAATGAGTGATCATATTGTATTGAGCTTTGAGTACCTGGATGAGCTAGGAATTATCACCCCCAAAAAAGAACTGGGAACCAAAGGCTTGCGTACCGAAAGGGAACTATGAGGAGATGAATAAATTCCTATGGGATATACATTGGGACACAGAACTCGGAACCAAGTCCGTACAAGACATGATGGACTTGTCACCCAAAAATGTCAGGAGGCTGTAAGCAGGTTTGTCCTGCCCGACAGGAAAAAACAGAGCAAAGGAAGAATCCGTGGTTTAATAGGGAATGTATGAAAGCAAAGGAGCTGAACAAAAGGGCATGGAGGAACTTCCGTATTAACAGAACACCAGAAAGTAGAGAGAGATACCAGAGAACCAGGAACGAGTATGTTAGTGTGAGAAGAGCAGCTGAGAAAAGGTATGAAAATGATATAGCTAATAAAGCCAAGACCGAACCAAAGCTACTACACAGCACATCAGGAGGAAGACAACAGTGAAGGAACAGGTGATGAAACTTAGGGTGGGCGAGGACAGGTACACAGAGAATGACAAAGAGGTGTGTGAAGAACTCACAAAAGGTTCCAGGAGGTCTTTACAATAGAACAGGGAGAAGTCACGGCGCTGGGAGAGGTGGCAGCAAACCAGGTGACCTTGGATAGGTTCGAAATTACAAGAGATGAGTCAAGAAGCACCTATTAGAGCTGGACGTGAGAAACGCTGTTGGGCCGGACGGAATCTCACCATGGGTATTCAAAGAGTGTGCAGGAGCACTTTGCTTGCCACTCTCCATAGTGTATAGTAGGTCACTGGAAACGGGAGATCTACCAGAAATATGGAAGACTGCTAATGTAGTGCCAATATACAAAAAGGGTGACAGACATGAGGCACTGAACTACAGGCCAGTGTCCTTAACTTGTATACCATGCAAGGTGATGGAGAAGATCGTGAGAAAAACCTAGTAACACATCTGGAGAGAAGAGACTTCGTGACAACCCATCAACATGGGTCCAGGGAGGGTAAATCTTGCCTTACAGGCTTGATAGAATTCTACGATCAGGTGACAAAGATTAAGCAAGAAAGAGAAGGATGGGGGACTGCATTTTTTTGGACTGTCGGAAGCCTTTGACACACACCCCATAAAAGGTTGATGCATAAGCTGGAGAAACAGGCAGGAGTAACTGGTAGGGCTCTCCAGCGATAAGGGAATACCTAAACAATAGGAAGCAGAGAGTTACAGTGAGGGGTGAGACCTCAGAATGGCGTGAAGTCACCAGTGGAGTCCCACAGGGCTCTGTGCTTGGACCTATCGTGTTTCTGATATACGTAAATGATCTCCCAGAGGGTAGAGACTCATTCCTCTCAATGTTTGCTGACGATGCCAAAATTATGAGAAGGATTAAGACAGAGGAGGACAGCTTGAGGCTTCAAGAAGACCTGGACAAGCTGCAGGAATGGTCGAATAAATGACTGTTAGAGTTTAACCCAGCAAATGTATGTCATTAAATAGGGGTAGGAACCAGGAGACCAGATACCAGGTATCATTTGGGAGACGAAATACTTAAGAGTCAGAGAGAGAGAAGAGACCTGGGAGTTTATCAGCCAGAACTGTCCCCTGAATCTCATATCAAGAGGATAACATCACACAGCATATGCCAGGTTGTTAACATAGAACGGCGTTTTGAAACTTGTGTAAGGAATCTTTCTGAACATTATATACCACATATGTCAGACCAATCCTGGAGTATGCAGCTCCAGCGTGGAATCCATATCTAGTCAAGCATAAGACTAAAGTGGAAAAGGTTCAATGGTTTGCCACTGTTACCACCCTTGAGACTAAATAAGGTTCTTCTCCCAGCAGTGTAAATAGATTATATTAAATCGGCCTTGCCAACATATGTCTATGGGTTATAGATACATCTCTGCATAAAATGGAGAACAATATATTTACGCTAAGGGGGACAAACACAACATTTAAATGGTAAACATAATAGCCAGGAATATTCTTTAGCATGCAATATCATAAATAAAAATCCTTATCGAGCAATGAGCAATATCACCAGCACATGAAATACTTAGTTGGGAGAATACACAATCATCTAACCAGAGTAATAGCTTATTAATAGCTAAAATAACAGTGACCAATGACTTAACTTAAAAACACGACTCCTCTCGACCACAGCCGCCACGCCTCTGCCCCACGCTTTGGTCCGCCGGCCAAGCGTCTACCATAATATCAACTGAACATCCACATAAACTATTGTGGAAATTCTACTAACAAAATGTAGTACTAATATTCAAATCATTATTAATCTTAAGAGTAGTAAACACTGGTACAACACTCAATATAATATAATGGCAACCAATAATAAGAATTAGTCAAGGTTTAATTATAAACTCTCGCTTGACAACAATGTTCCCACACTGGCCACATCCAAATATGGTCAACCGTCCACACGGAGAAACCACATGAGAAATCAAGCTCAAAAGCCTCATACAATATAATGCAACTCAGGCACACTACAGCATGCTATAATATATACTATACAAAAATCTCATATCATACAACTGGATGCTACATTAATTAGATAACAAGACAATAAGTAATATAAGAATCAAGAGTAATGGCAGAATCCTAGGAAGATTCGTAACATCCCTCCCGTCCCCTAAGAAAAAAAATGAAATTATCTGAAGGTTGATTTCATTTTTTTTGACTGCATGAAATATACATGAAAATACAACATGGAAATACTTCAACTAAAATCAAGTACAAAGCAATGAAATTTCACTCAGTAAAAAAAATATAAAATTTACATACATCTTATGAATAAAGAACACTACATATTGTGGCACTGCAACAGGAAATCACCTGGATAAGGCATCAGCAATAACATTTTGCCTCCCAGGAATATGACGAATTACAATATTGAATTCTTGCATAATCAATGACCATCTAAGTATTCTCTGGTTTTTACACTTCATAGAGTTGATAAATGTCAATGGATTATGATCTGTATATACTACCACTTGATTTCCTGACAAATATGTCTCAAATTTCTTCACTGCCAGTATTAAACAAAGTGCTTCTTTCTCAACTACAGAGTAATTAATTTATGTCTTGTCAAACTTACGTGAGAAATAATAAACAGGATGTTCTAACTCATCTGGTCCTACTTGGAACAAAACAGCACCTGCTCCTAAATCTGAAGCGTCTATGTGAAGAATAAAAGGTTTATCATACTGTGGACTAGCTAGCACAGGTGAAGTAGAGAGAATCCCTTTCAACTTCTGAAAAAAGTTCTGACACTCCTGCGTCCACTTAAATTTTGCCTGTTTCCTTAAAAGATTTGTTATGGGTGCAGCAACAATGGAAAAGTTTTTACAATACCTCCTATAATACGCACACATTCCAATAAATCTTTGCACAGACTTCTTATTTGTTAGGACTGGGTACTCCACAATTGCCTGAATCTTGTCGTGCAATGGGACTATCCTTCCTTGTCCGACCTCATGTTCTAAATACACTATAGTTTCTTTAGCCCAACTACATTTCTTCATATTGACAGTCAAATTAGCATGTTGTAACACATTAAACAATTTCTTTAAGCTAGACATATGATCTACCCAATTCTTACTGAAAATCACAATGTCATCCAAATATGACCTACAGTCTGGCACATCCTTCAACAAAGAATTCATTAATTTCTGAAAAGTGGCTGGAGCATTCCTTAATCCAAAAGACATGACATTAAACTCGTAAGCTCCATCAGGAGTGATTAATGCTGTCACTTCCCTTGCAAAATCTGTAAGAGGTAGCTGATGATATCCCTTAGATAAGTCCAATTTAGATACAAAGTTGGCATGACCTATAGTATCAACACAGTCTTCAAATAATGGTAAAGGATAAACATCAACTACAGTTACCTGGTTGAGTTTTCTATAATCCACTAGTAATCTCCACTTATCTTCTGGTTTTGGTACTAATAGACATGGCGAACTCCAGGAACTCTGACTGGGTCTAATGAACCCATGTCGAAGAAGATAATCAACCTCCTGGATGATACGACGTTTCTCGGGTGTCACTCGATAAGGGTGCAGCCGAATTGGAGTCACATTTGTCAGGGTGATATCGTGAGTAATGAGAGAAGTCTGAGTGGGGACCTCCCCAAACAAGCTAAAAGACACCTCCAAAAGGTCCTGGAACTCTGCTCTCTCCTCATCCTGCAAATGACTCAACAATTCTTCCCCGGAACTACTGGAATTAGACAAACAAAAATTACTATCTTCCTCAGCAACACTCGACTCTTCAGGATTTACCTCGTCAGCAACACAACAAGCCACAATACTAGGCCCACAATAAGCCTTCAACCGGTTCACATGTACACTCATGGTCTGACGTTTCTGCTTGGGATAGACAAACCTTGTAAGTAACTTCCCCAAGACGTTTTACTACTTGATACGGTCCTGCAAATTATGAGACATAGACTTACCTATACGAGGCTTCAAGACCAATACCAAATCTCCTGGCTCAAAAACTCTAAGTTTGGCCTTGAACCTCTGGTCATGTTTCTGCTTCATTACCTGTTGTTGTTCACTTAGATGTCGTAAGGCCAACTCCCTCGTTCTGGACAGCTTGCTCTTGACATCCGTCAGGTAACGCTCACACTGCCTGGCTGTAACATCTAACAATTTCTCATATAACATCTTTAGAGGTCCTCTCACCTTTTGTCCGAATACAAGCTCGAATGGAGAACAGCCTAGTGCACTGTGCAATCCATCTCTAGCCGCAAATAAAACAAATGGCAGATTATCATCCCAATGTCTGGGTGAATCTTCCCCAGTTGCCTTTAACATTTTCTTGAGAGTTTGGTGGAACCGCTCGATTCCCCCCTGACTCTGAGGATGGTAAGGACTGGAAAAATTGTGCTTTATACCAAATGAAATACAAAATTAGGTAAAGGTGGTAGAACAAAAATTACTCCCATTATCAGTTTGAATTATACGGGGCATACCAAATAGTGAGAAAAATCGTTCCAACTGCCTTATAATGGTAGAAGCTCTAATATTACGTAAAGCATACGCTTCAGGGAACCTGGTGGTCATACATAGAATTGTAAACATATACATATTTCCGGATTTGGTACGGGGTAAAGGTCCGACACAATCCAGTACCACATGAGTAAAAGGCTCCTCTGGTACTACAATAGGGTATAATGGTGCTCGTGGCACAGTCTGATTAGGCTTACCAACAGTTTGACACACAACACAGTTGTGGCAATATCTGACCACATCTTTTTTATGTTTTGGCCAATAAAAAAGTTTATAGATCTTATGATACATACTGGTAATGCCTTTATGGCCTCNGCTACCCATTTCATTATGTATTAGGTCAATTTTTTTTAAATGGAGTGAAATTAACGTAGATATATGACCGAACCTAACCACCCTACCTACTAACCTAACCTATCTTTATAGGTTTAGGTTAGGTTAGGTAGCCGAAAATGTTAGTTAGGTTTGGTTAGGTAGTTTAGGTTGTCGAAAAAACAATTATTTCATGAAAACTTGGCCTATTAGGCAAATCGGGCCCTGCATAGTAGGCTGACAAGTGCGTTCTGGCTATTAGGTAGCGACATAATAATATATATGTATATTTATGTATATATATATTACATATTTCTATATATATATGTATATATATATATGTTATATATATATATTATATATATATATATATATATATATATATATATTATATATATATATATATATTACATATATATATATATATATATATATATATATATATATTATATATATATATATATATATATAAAATTGAAAACTCACACCCCAGAAGTGACTCGAACCCATACTGCCAGGAGCACTCTGCTGGCGTACAGGATCCCTTAAAGGCTCGACCAACACGACCTGACAAAAGAGGATGGTATCCGAGGCTATTTCCATTCCCCCGCCGGCACTCGGTTGGTAATCTTGAGCAAGGTATTTTATCAAATCTCCTCATTCTTAGTGGCACACGTGAGGAACACAAATGCGAACAAGCCTGAATGGTCCCCAGCCTCAGCTACCATCCTCTTTTGTCTGGTCGTGTTGGTTGAGCGGTTGAGGGATCAAGGGATTAAGTGGTTAGTGTGGTTGACGATTTATATGATGTGGGACGAGTGGATCACTAATTTCTCTGCAATTTATAGCAGTCAAGGAAAGTTTACAATTTCAGTAAGGCAGCTGTTAGTTGACTCTGGAAATCTTTGTTATTAACGCTGACTCATATTATGGCGAATAGAGCTTTGGGCTCATGTAACATCTAAGTTTCTTCTATCTACTCTGTGATAGTGAAAAAGTAAAGCAAAGTAAGGAAGAAAGGAGGGGAGGAAGAGAAGAGAGGGGACAGACATGGATAAGGTTGAGGGGGGAACTAAGGTAGAGAGAGGCGATTGGGAATAGAAAACGGGGAGCGAACGGGAAGAGTGGAGGTAGGAGGAATGAAGGAAGGAGGAGGGGGAAGGAATGAGGGATAGAGGTGTAGGGAGAGTAGACAAGACTGTTATAATATTATTGTTGTTATGCTGATTGATATTCTAAGCTGTTTTGATGTTTGCTGACACCACCTGTCATTGAAACTAAATATAAATTCCTCTTATTTAAACAATGCGACAGGAACACTGCTTAATTTAGTTATCTCTCACGTGTTCATCTAGATATCTCTCTAGCCTTAACTCTTACTTGAGGGGACATTGATTCAAAAAGAGGACTGAACAAAAGTCAAGCCTCTTATTCTACACATAGACATATATTGAATCAAATTATCTCAAATTATTTCAATTATCATTTTGACATCTTATTATTTAACACAATATTGACCTAAGTAAAAGGGGGGGAGGGTTACCCATTTCATACATGCCCACACTATACATGGCTAAATGGTTCAGCTCTACTAGCTTGTCACCACTACGACACACTTCTGTTTAAGACAATGCATAACTGAACTCTTACCTCACTAACAAGTTCACCCAGGGTGGGTGATGGCTAATCACCCGCCCGGATGGAGGAGCTGGTTGGATGTACTCTCCCTTGCAAAGGTTCTACTCTCACTACTCAACCACCTCTCTGGCCGAGACAGGGGTGGGTACTTTCGCAAGCTAATACAAAGAGCTCCTTGTTGAAGTACTGCTGTCAGCAAAGCTGTGCCGGCTCACCTCACCAACTACCACCTCGCTCTCGACTAACACGCACACATGCATACACACACACACACAATTTCAACTCATAATTATAAATGAAAGAGTGCAAAATATTTGCACTGTTACATATCCCCCTATCTCCTCCAAAATGAAGCTTTTTGTGGTGGGATCCACTCAAGATTGAATCACACTCGAAAACTTCATTTAGTGGAGACACAAAATAACAAGTAAGACTAAACATATCAACACATGGTATAAAAATGCAAGAAAATACATCCTACGTAAAAAAAATAATGACAAAATCCTAGCTAAAATATTTCAGTTCAATTTCACTGGGTCTATTTTTTTAAACAAATAATTTTCAGTAGACTAAAATGTCATTTAAAAGTCCTTGAAGATGTGGCACCGGGAAACACGATTTGCAGGCAGGAATGAGGGTCGTAGCAATTCTTCCTGATTCATCAGCTTCCGGATGCTGCTCCTTCAGGCGCCACCACAACGCTGTTAACCGGGGTTAGAGCCGCGAGCCTACTAGGTGCACTATACCGCTTACTCGGCAGCCCCTGTCACGTCAGGATCAGCCCACACTGAGCATCTACTGGCCAACGTTTTGGGGTCTTGGCGCCACCATTGGGGCGGCAATTTTCACTCCCAAACTACAGACCCTCGCTGCTCTTCCAGCGACGTCCTTCTGCCCACATCCATCAACGGAGTCTTCGGTCTGTACTGCCACGCTGTCTCACACACAGCCACAAGATGATGTGTCTGCCGGCATGTGGCAGCCAATGAAGACAACCGGGCTGGTCTAGACACAGCGTCCTTGCGTGTAGTGCTCCCAACACCAAGCACGAGACTAAGTGCCAAGTGTAAGCATCTTCTTGGGCCCCGCTAGTGACCAATGACCATCACTAGGGGCCGGGCGCCAACCATCACAGGTTGATCGTACATGGGGGCCATGCATCTTCTTCTTTTTTCCTTCTTCTTTCTTCTCTCTTCTTTTTTCTTCCTTCTTTTTCGTTCATCCAGTGGGGTTGTCAACAGGACAACCTGGGGTCTACTGGATTGCCTGGAGTTGGTAACTGGCAACATGGGGTCCACTGGGGTCGTCTGAATAATAACAGACAACCAGAGTCGACTGTAGTCCACTTGGGGTCCACTGGAGGTTGCCTTGCGATGATGACAGGCAACATGGGGTCCACTGGGGTCCGTTGTTGATGGACCGATGGTAATGGACCGGACTGGGATAGTTCTTCTTCTTCCGCAACCAGTGGGGTCGTCGACAGGACAGCCTGGGGACCGCTGGGGTCCTAATGATAGTGGGACATCGTCATCTGGGGTCCAGTTTTGGGTACCCCGGTGATATTGGGGTCTAAGGAGGATAGCCTGAGAGGCGGATAGTCCATGAGTGCAGACTGGGGTCGTACTTGAGGCGTGACTGAAGGTGTCACTCTTGAAGCCTCTATGTGGGAAACGACCCGAGGGTCGTCCCGGGGTCCGTCTGGACCTGTAGTGCCCCACCACTGGTCCACAGCTGGTTGGTGGACGTCTGCATGAGGGATGACCTTGAGAGGGAGTACTGCTTCGCCCTGGTGGTCGCGGAGGTTGTTATTATTCAACACTCTCGTCCTCCCCGGGGAGTCTTCAAACATAACTCCTCCACTCCAACCTGAGAAAAGAGTTTAAGAGCCACAGCATGCTGTCCAGGACCAGGTGTCAATAGTTAAATGTGCTAAAACGAGCATAGTCTTCCACAAGCCAAGTATAGTCGAGCACTGGACTGACTGATCTTTAAATCCAAACATAGTGAAAATTAACTCCACAAAACCTACACCTCTAACTTTTAACTTCTCCCACATTTAGGAAAATACACAATAAATCCCTTACACTATGTAAAAGCTTAGCCTGACATTTAATTTCTAGGTTTCTAATGCTAGATACTTAATCTAGGGACTATTCTAATTCAATTTAATATTAACTCTCGTGGTGATTAAGCCAACAATTGTTCCTCGGTAATCCACGACTGATAACTACGTTTGACCTCCCCTTGAGGTCAAAATATAAAAAAAAATTACGAAATTGGCGTAATTGACGAAATTGTTATTAAAAAAACTGAGATGTTACAATAGTGGCATTCTCCAGTGGATCCCACTGCTGCCACCATTGTAACATCTCAGTTTTTTCTATCTACTCTGTGATTGTGAAAAAGTAAAGCAAAGTAAGGAAGAAAGGAGGGGAGGAAGAGAAGAGAGGGGACAGACATGGATAAGGTTGAGGGGGGAACTAAGGTAGAGAGAGGCGAGTGGGACTAGAAAACGGGGAGCGAACGGGAAGAGTGGAGGTAGGAGGAATGAAGGAAGGAGGAGGGGGAAAGAAGGAGGGATAGGAAGGTGTAGGGAGAGTAGACAAGACTGTTATAATATTATTGATGTTATGCTGATTGATATTCTAAGCTGTTTTGATGTTTGCTGCCACCACCTGTCATTGAAACTAAATATAAATTCCTCTTATTTAAACAATGCGACAGGAACACTGCTTAATTTAGTTATCTCTCACGTGTTCATCTAGATATCTCTCTAGCCTTAACTCTTACTTGAGGGGACATTGATTCAAAAGAGGACTGAACAAAAGTCAAGCCTCTTATTCTACACATAGACATATATTGAATCAAATTATCTCAAATTATTTCAATTATCATTTTGACATCTTATTATTTAACACAATATTGACCTAAGTAAAAGGGGGAGGGTTACCCATTCCATACATGCCCACACTATACATGGCTAAATGGTTCAGCCTCTACTAGCTTGTCACCACTACGACACACTTCTGGTTTAAGACAATGCATAACTGAACTCTTACCTCACTAACAAGTTCACCCAGGGGTGGGTGATGGCTAATCACCCGCCCGGATGGAGGAGCTGGTTGGATGTACTCTCCCTTGCAAAGGTTCCATTATTTTCTCATTACTCTCTCATTATTATTACTCATTACTCTCCCCCTCTCATTACTCAACCATTACTCTCTGGCCGAGACAGGGGTGGGTACTTTCGCAAGCTAATACAACGGGCTCCTTGTTGAAGTATTGCTGTCAGCAAAGCTGTGCCGGCTCACCTCACCAACTACCACCTCGCTCTCGACTAACACGCACACACACATGCATACACAATTACAACTCACAATTATATATGAAAGAGTGCAAAATACTTGCACTGTTACACTCACGGTCATGAGGTTCGACGGTTCAAGTCTCCTTGTGCCCAGTTGAATTATATGTTTATTTCCACGGTAGTGCGGTTGACAATTTATATACATATATGTTTCATTCACCTTGGGCACTACGTGCCTCAACCACCCGTCCTCTGACGTGAGTGGCGGACGCCATTCCGACTGTATTGTGGGTTAGCTTAATAAGAGAAGGTTCCCAAAGCAACTAAACTCTGCCCAGATGGGAATTGCCTATCTCCATGGAAGCCCAGAAGGAGAAGGTACACCACGCCCTAAGTCATATAATCCGTATACCACTTTACTGTGGATAGAACATTTCATTCACTTTCGGCACTAGGTGCTGGCACTCAAAGTGACTCATGCCCATTCATCGATAACATTGACTCAACATCAATAACGTTAATTCAACGCTGATTCAACATTACTCAGATATGTTTTGCCCACTGGGAAACAGAAAGGAAAGAATAATAAAAGAGGGAACGAGGAGAGCGAGGGGGAATAGGAAGGAGAGTAGGAGGCGGTGAGGTAGATGGTGAGATAGAGGAAGGGAGAAAAGGTGGGAGAGGGAGGAAGAATGGTGGAATTCGAAGAATGGCGAATGGGAGAGAGAGAGATGGAGAGGGGAGGGAAGGGAGGCTGGGAGATAGGGACGGAGAAAAAGACAGAGACAAATAGACAGAAACCCGGGCACCGCCGGTAACTCCAGTTGGTATCTATATATAAGAATGTCTGTCTGGCTGTGTCTGGTCGACGCAGGGCAGGTCAGGAGTCATTCTCGCCAAACAACAATATCGAACTCTTAAAGTATCCTGCTGAAAAGATAGGGAGGCTACAATGAAAGCCCGTTGAAACTGGTTTTAATACTGCATCTCGTTTTACCCGGCTTGAAACAATTAAAAAAAAATGTAGTAATTTCTGCCATATTTTCGAGAAGGCCATTAATATAGGCTCACGCTGCATGTCCTGATGCTTCAGGGTCATGGAGAACACGAGCACCCAGATGATGTGGTCGATGGGTCGTAGCCTTTGTATGGATTTTTCTGACAGCTGGTCTGGTCGAGGCGAAGGCTTTCATTACGTCTGAAACAAGTCCAGACAGAAAATTTTTGGCAAACTTTAAAACCTCTTGATAGTAATGTCTCTGCTTCTTCGCCTGGAACTGGGTTTGTTGTCTCCTTGAGATCATGGGGTCTTTCGTTCTTATACCCGCCTGTTAAGCTTGACGGAAATAACACAGTGGTTTTGTATACCTCTGACTCTTGAAGGAATGGTGGTCGTAGGTTTGAGATCTGTCCTGAGACGTCGGGTCTCCATACTGCTCCGGGAGAGTGCTTTTCTCTCAGTGAATAGTATGCGGCAGCATTTCTAGGTGCGATTGTGTCTGTTAGTAATTATCCTAATTGATCATAATGTGTTACCTCATCATTTTTCCTCACCTGAAACTATTATTAAGCGTTCCTCGGCAGGTTATGTATAGATAGAGGATGCGAATCATATTATCAACTCTTAAAGAAATTATTTGTTGATCTCTTAACTGATGAAGCTAGCGACTGGCTTCCTTTTGCCGGCAAAGCTAAACAAATATTTCCCCAAAGAAGCCAATTATGCCATGCATTTATAGTGTTCAGGGCACCAAGGCTTGGAGACTTTACATTAGCTTTCTTGAGAAGGTCTGTGCATTTTCCTGTTGCAAATTGGCACGCTGCTTCTTGAATGTGGGAAAGTGTTCCGGTGGTGAATGCTTTGATGTCCTCCAGGAGGTCAACTGATCAGAGGACATTTATCCTATTTTTTGGATTATATGGGTAACCTGTGGCCTCCTGTGAGGCCACAAGGCTGTGAGAGATGTACCCTAACAGTCATGATATTTCCGTAAGATACCATTAGGTTTAATGCAGAAATCGAAGCCCAAAATCCCACCAGTAGCTTTGGGTGCATTGTTCACAGAGCAATTTTCGTGAATAAGAGAACTATGAGTGGTTGGAACAGCCTCTGACACCCCACAGGGCGAGCTGTATTAATCATGCACTTAATGAATGGGTCACTTTTTATTGTGGGCGTAGGTGGAAGGCGGGCGTGTAAGGATGGTGGGTGTGAGGTGACGGGTAGGTGTTTTCTTGGCAGGGAGGAAGGTTGGTGGGTGTGTTGGTGAGGGAGATGGGAAGGTGATAGGGAAGAACAGGGAAGGGAGGAAGGTCCACGAGCAAGGACGCGGTTACACATTATTTCTAACGCTTTGGTGGATTCACTGTTTTTCTCATTTGTTTGAATGGAAACCTTCCCCTTACAGTGTTGAGGAGCACACTGGGTCTCTCACGTCAGCTGTACTAAATGTTTGGCGGCTTTGGTTCCCCTCTTCTAAATCCCCCCTACCTCGCTGGCCTCTCCCCTTGGCGGCCATGCAGGTCGGCGTTCAATCCCCGACCGTCCAAATGGTTGGACACTATTCCTTCCCCCCGTCCTATCCTAAATCCTTATTCTGTCCCGTTCCATGGGTCATATAGTATTAGTGGCTTGGCGCTTTCCCCAAATATATTTTTCACTCTTTCCCCTTCCCCGCGGAGGCCCATAATCCACCAACTCTTGCAACAACCCCCCCCCCTCCCCCGCCTGAAGGAAATTGCTTATGGTGGCACTGGCACACTGTGATTTACACGGGATGAATAACATGTAAATGTATATCCATGAAAAGAAAATTAAACAAGAAATTAATTGTGCGGTTACACTTCCTCCCCTTCAACTTTCATCCCTCCTTCCCCTAAAACTGTTCCTCTATTTTACTCCCTTTTCACCCATCTCCCTCTACCTTTCCCAATCTCCCCATCCATCTCTACGACCATCGTCTCTCCCACCCTCTTCCCTGCTCCGTCCCTATTCCCTGCTTCCTCCCTATCCCCTGCTCCATCCTCCTCTGCCCCCTTCCCCTCTCAATCCATCGTTTCCCTCACTCCCACACTTTCCTTCCCCTTCCAGCCACCCCCTCCCTCACTCTCAGAACATATACAATCAAATCAAACGCATTTTTACCACGACGTCATTTTTGAACATTTTTACTTTAATAAAGCGTTGTAGTACAATAGTTAATAAACGTTGCAGTTACGTTATGATCAGCTAAAAATTCTTTGAAACCTGAACCAGCATACTCGTCGGTGGGGTTCGGAATGAGGCCGCTGTACCTCTTAAAGAGGTATCTGATATGAGGTTCCTAATATGGGTTAACCCTGACCAAGCTACGGAACTCCCCACACTACCACAAATCGCCATGGAAGATTCTTTGAAGCCAGTTCCCTGCACCCGGACTCCATGCAAAGAATCTGATTGTAACCATAAATCGAATGCTTGTCTGTTTGTGTGTCGAAGGCTGGAGGCCAAATCCTGGCAGTTAGCCTCACACAACCCCCCATGCTGATTGGTAGGTTGTGTGAGTCATTGTGTAGAGAGTGTTAACCATGCCTCTTCTCTAGTATGATTAGCTCCTATTGTGTCTGTTAAAGAATCCTATGAATTTTTTATAATATAATAGTAATTCCTTATGTGATAGTTTCAAAGTACGTTCTCTTGAAATAAATGAGTCTTTAACATTAAGTGTTTACAATGAGCGTTCAACATTTTTACAGTATATATCTCTATGCTTAAGTGTATCGCTGCCTTTATCTCGGTCAGCGAGTTGCGCTTGTCATGCTTGCGCCGCTGTTGTGATCAGTCATTAATATCTTACAAGTAATTAGGTTCAATTTAACGTTGAAGGTTAAGTTGAAACTCGTCAAATCAGCAGATAAACGAAAATTTGGTTTGTCCGTTTTGCAATTAGTTGACCAACGCTGCCTCTCCAAGTTGTTTGAATCTTTCTCCTTTACCTCCAAGATGACCAAGTCTGCTTCCAAGTTGGCCGAATTTTCCCACAAGTAAATGGAGTATTTCCCCAAATTCAACGAATCAGTGTACAATTTGAATGTGTCTTCCCAAGCTGACAGTCTTCCTCAAGTTATACTAACCTTCCATTAAGATGACTGCGCCTCCCTTCGTCTTAACCTCCTCTGCCCTTAACTTAACAATGTGTTCCCTCCAGGTAACCAAGTCCTTCCCAGTTTGACTGAAACTTTCCCAATGAGGCCGAGTATGCTACAATTTGACCGAGCCCTTCAGAATTCAACTAATTGTTCTCTACGTGTCCTTTGTGATATCTATTCTCAATCGTTTCAACTATATAAAAAAACTTCCAAAGTGGTTACCTTTAGGATTAAGTTTCATCTTGTCCTGACAAGATGAGTTTGTATATATTTTATCACAGTTTAAAGCACTAAAACTATCAATTCAAATTATAAAATAACGCCTACAAAAACTGTAAAAGGAATAGTGCCAGGGATTTCCTGGTAATTACATTCAATTTAATTCCTTTATCCCATATAAATTTCACAAAAATTTAATTGCCCTATTGGCCCGGATTTCATTTCCCCGTACAAAGAATTTAAACTCGCAAAATAATATTATTTTTCAAACTTTATTGATACGCGTAGTGGTACATGTAAGTACGCTTCGCGCATCTCCACACACTGCACTCTACACCAATATCCACACACACTGCACTCTCTACCCTTATCCACACACACACAAACACACACTGCACTCTACACCCTTGTTCACACACACTGCACTCTACACCCTTGTCGACACACACTGCACTCTTCACCAATATCCACACACACTGCACTCTACACCCATGTCCACACACAAATAACAAAACACTGGTAAAAGGTGAACTGCCAAAAATTTGGAAGACGGCAAACGAAGTCCCGATATACAAGAAGAGGAATAGACAGGAGGCACTGAACTACAGGTCAGTATCCCCAACTTGCATATCATGCAAGTTATTGGAGAAAATTGTGCGAAAAAAGCTATTGGAACATCTGAAGCGAAGGAACTTTGTGACACAACACCAACATGGTTTCAGGGATGGCAAGTCATGCCTCGTAGGACTAATTGAATTCTACGATCAGGCAACAAGCATCAGACAAGAAAGAGAGGGGTGGGCAGACTGCATATTTTTGGATTGCCAGAAAGCCTTTGACACAGTTCCACACCAGAGACTAGTGCGAATGCTAGAGAAGCAGGAAGGAGTGAAAGGGAGGGTACTCCATTGGATAAAGGAGTACCTAAGTATCAGAAGGCAGCGAGTCACTGTGAGGGGTGAAGTCTCAGATTGGCGACACCTCACCAGTGGAGTCCAGCAGGGTTCAGTCCTTGGATCAATACTGTTTCTTATATATTGGTGTATACTGGCAGCAGGTTTTCTTTTAAACATGTCTCATTGAATATGACCGCATATTCAGTATTTACTATCTTCTGGTTTAGGGCTTCTATCCCTCTAACTATTTTCTTAGCATCAGGGCTTAGCTGAAAGAGGAGTTCTCCAAAACTCATTTTCGTTATTTCAAGGTGAAGAAAAAAGTGAATTACTATAGAATTTACGTTGTTCTATTCTTATGTGAATTTCTTCAAGAATTTGTAATCTTCTTGCATCTTGGGTTTTGTCTATTATACAGGTATTTTTCTTCAACATCTTATATTTTCACGTTCTTCTTACATACTTAATGATCTTCAAGATGGTATAGAATAATTCCTCTCATTGTTTGCTGTTGATGCAAAAAATATGAGGAGGATTAAGACGGAGGAAGATAGTACGAGGCTATAAGATGACCTAGACAGACTGAATGAATGGTCCAACAAATGGCTACTAAAGTTCAACCCGAGTAAATGTAAGGTAATGAAACAATCCGTCCACTTAAAAATAACGTCACTTTTGGCTTGTATGAGCGCTATGGCCAAATATGACGTAATTTGAAACGAAATCGACTCACAAAAGTGACGTACTGTTTCGTTTTCTGTTTGAGTCGTCTGGCTTACTCGGCAAGCTTAGAAGAGGAAAAATTCCATTAACGTTTTTCATACCTTTTTGAAACTTTATGAGAATTTCCTGCCTACCTAACCTATCAGAGGACCCTTAACTTACTGTTGTTGAAAAAAAATCCCAAGTTTATTTTAATTTTAAAATTACGTCCATATTCGGCCATACTGGCAAACGGCCAAAAGCGATGTTCTTTCTAAGAGGACAGGTTGCATGAAACTGGGCAGTGGAAACAGGAGGCCAGACACAGGATACCGATTGAGGGATGAAGTCCTTCATGAAACGGACAGATAAAGATCTGGGGGTTGATATCACACCAAATCTGTCTCCTGAAGCCCAAATCGAAAGAATAACATCTGCGGCGTATGCGAGGCTGGCTAACATCAGAACTGCCTTCGGGAACCTGTGTAAGGAATCAGTCAGAACCTTGTATACCACATATGTAAGACCAATCCTGGAGTATGCGGCTCCAGCATGGAGCCTGTACATTGTCAAGAACAAGGCGAAGCTTGAAAAAGATCAGAGGTTTGCTACTAGGCTAGTCCCAGAACTAAGAGGCATGATTTACGAGGAAAAGCTGCGGGAAATGCACCTAACGACACTGGAAGACAGAGAGTAAGGGGAGACATGATCACTACCTACAAAATTCTCAGATGAATTGACAGGGTAGATAAAGATAAACTGTTTAACACGGGTGGTACGCTAACACAGGGACACAGGTGGAAACTGAGAACCCACATGAGCCACATGGACGTTAGAAATAACTTTTTTTGTGTCAGAGTAGTTAACAGATGGAATGCATTAGGCAGTGATATGGTGGAGGCTGACTCCATACACAGTTTCAAATGTAGATATGATAGAGCCCATTAGACTCAGGAACCTGTACACCAGCTGATTGACAGTTGAGAGGCGGGACCAAAGAGCTAGAGCTCAACCCCCGTAATCACAACTAGGTGAGTACACTCTGCACTTTACACCCATGTCCACACACACACACACACACACACACACACACACACACACACACACACACACACACACACACACACACACACACACAGGTGGCAAATGACAAAGAAGTGTGTGAAGAACTCAACAAGAGGTTCTAGGAGGTCTTCACAATAGAACAAGGTGAGTTCAGTGTGCTAGGAGAAAGGGAAGTAAACCAGGCGGCCTTGGAAGGGTTCGAAATTACGTGAGAGGAGGTCAAGAGACACGTACTGGATCTGGATGTAAGAAAGGCTGTTGGTCCAGACGGGATCTCGCCATGGGTACTGAAAGAGTGTGCAGAGGCACTTTGCTTGCCACTCTCCATAGAGTATAGTAGGTCACTGGATACCGGAGACCTACCAGAAATATGGAAGACGGCGAATGTGGTCCCAATATACAAAAAGGGCGACAGGCAAGAGGCACTGAACTACAGGCCAGTGTCCTTGACTTGTATACCATGCAAGGTGATGGAGAAGATCGTGAAAAAAACCTGGTAACACATCTGGAGAGAAGGGACTTTGTGACAAATCGCCAACTTGGGTTCAGGGAGGGTAAGTCTTGCCTGACTGGCTTAATACAATTCTACGACCAGGTGACAAAGATTAAGCAAGAAAGAGAAGGATGGGCGGACTGTATTTTCTTGGATTGTCGGAAAGCCTTTGACACAATACCGCATAAAAGGTATATAAGCTAGAGAGACAGGCAGGTGACAGGTAAGGTGCTCCAGTGGATATGGGAGTACCTGAGCAATAGGAAGCAGAGAGTTTCGGTGAGGGGTGAGACCTCAGATTGGCGTCAAGTCACCAGTGGAGTCCCACAGGGCTCTGTACTCGGTCCTATCCTGTTTCTGATATATGTAAATGATTTCCCTGAGGGGATAGATTCATTTCTCTCAATGTTTGCGGACGATGCCAAAATTATGAGAAGGATTAAGACAGAGGATGACTGCTTGAGGCTTCAAGAAGACCTAGACAAGCTGAAGAAATGGTCAAACAAATGGTTGTTAGAGTTTAACCCAAGCAAAAGTAATGTAATGAAGATAGGTGTTGGGAGCAAGAGGCCAGATACAAGGTACCCTTTGAGAGATGAAATACTTCAGGAGTCAGAAAGAGAGAAAGACCTAGGGGTTGATATCACGCCAGACCTGTCCCCTGAAGCTCATATCAAGAGGATAACATCAGCGGCTTATGCCAAGCTGGCCAACATAAGAACGGCATTCAGAAACTTGTGTAAGGAATCATTCAGAACTTTGTATGCTACATGTCAGGCCAATCCTGGAGTATGCAGCCCCAGCATGGAGTCCATATATAGTTAAGGATAAGACCAAACTGGAAAAGGTTCAAAGGTTTCCCACCAGACTAGTACCCGAGCTGAGAGGTATGAGCTACGAGGAGAGACTACGGGAATTAAACCTAACTTCGCTGGAAGACAGAAGAGTTAGGTGAGACATGATCACCACATTCAGGATTCTCAAGGGAATTTATAGGGTAGTCAAAGACAGTATATTCAACACAAGGGGCACACGCACTAGGGGATACAGGTGGAAACTGAGTGCCCAAATGAGCCACAGAGATATTAGAAACAACTTTTTTAGTGTCAGAGTGGTTGACAAATGGAATACATTAGGAAGTAATGTGGTGGAGGCTGACTCCATACACAGTTTCAAGTGTAGATATGATAGAGCACAATAGACTCAGGAACCTGTACACTTGTTGATTGACGGTTGAGAGGCGGGACCAAAGAGCCAGAGCTCAACCCCCGCAAGCACAACTAGGTGAGTACAACAAGGTGAGTACACACACACACACACACACACACACACTTCTGCTTCTGTGGCTAGCAGGAACGGATCCAGACTTCTAATCATGGAAGACTTCAACCATGGGAAGATAGATTGGGGGAACAGAGACCTACTTGGAGGCTCAGACACATGGAGAGCTAAGCTGCTGGATGTGGCAACAAGAAACTTTCTAAGTCAACACGTCAAGGGACCGACAAGAATGAGAGGAGGGGATTAACCAGCCTTGCTTGATCTGATATTTACCCTAAATGAGTCGGATATAAGGGAAGTTATGTTGGAAGCCCCATTGGGAATGAGTGATCATAGTGTATTGAGCTTTGAGTACCTGGATGAGCTAGGAATTATCACCCCCAAAAAAGAACTGGGAACCAAAGGGCTTGCGTACCGAAAGGGAAGCTATGAGGAGATGAATAAATTCCTATGGGATATACATTGGGACACAGAACTCGGAACCAAGTCCGTACAAGACATGATGGACTTTGTCACCCAAAAATGTCAGGAGGCTGTAAGCAGGTTTGTCCCTGCCCGACAGGAAAAAACAGAGAAGCAAAGGAAGAATCCGTGGTTTAATAGGGAATGTATGAAAGCAAAGGAGCTGAACAAAAGGGCATGGAGGAACTTCCGTATTAACAGAACACCAGAAAGTAGAGAGAGATACCAGAGAACCAGGAACGAGTATGTTAGTGTGAGAAGAGCAGCTGAGAAAAGGTATGAAAATGATATAGCTAATAAAGCCAAGACCGAACCAAAGCTACTACACAGTCACATCAGGAGGAAGACAACAGTGAAGGAACAGGTGATGAAACTTAGGGTGGGCGAGGACAGGTACACAGAGAATGACAAAGAGGTGTGTGAAGAACTCAACAAAAGGTTCCAGGAGGTCTTTACAATAGAACAGGGAGAAGTCACGGCGCTGGGAGAGGTGGCAGCAAACCAGGTGATCTTGGATAGGTTCGAAATTACAAGAGATGAGGTCAAGAAGCACCTATTAGAGCTGGACGTGAGAAACGCTGTTGGGCCGGACGGAATCTCACCATGGGTATTCAAAGAGTGTGCAGGAGCACTTTGCTTGCCACTCTCCATAGTGTATAGTAGGTCACTGGAAACGGGAGATGTACCAGAAATATGGAAGACTGCTAATGTAGTGCCAATATACAAAAAGGGTGACAGACATGAGGCACTGAACTACAGGCCAGTGTCCTTAACTTGTATACCATGCAAGGTGATGGAGAAGATCGTGAGAAAAAACCTAGTAACACATCTGGAGAGAAGAGACTTCGTGACAACCCATCAACATGGGTCCAGGGAGGGTAAATCTTGCCTTACAGGCTTGATAGAATTCTACGATCAGGTGACAAAGATTAAGCAAGAAAGAGAAGGATGGGTGGACTGCATTTTTTTGGACTGTCGGAAAGCCTTTGACACAGTACCCAATAAAAGGTTGATGCATAAGCTGGAGGAACAGGCAGGAGTAACTGGTAGGGCTCTCCAGCGGATAAGGGAATACCTAAACAATAGGAAGCAGAGAGTTACAGTGAGGGGTGAGACCTCAGAATGGCGTGAAGTCACCAGTGGAGTCCCACAGGGCTCTGTGCTTGGACCTATCGTGTTTCTGATATACGTAAATGATCTCCCAGAGGGTAGAGACTCATTCCTCTCAATGTTTGCTGACGATGCCAAAATTATGAGAAGGATTAAGACAGAGGAGGACAGCTTGAGGCTTCAAGAAGACCTGGACAAGCTGCAGGAATGGTCGAATAAATGACTGTTAGAGTTTAACCCAAGCAAATGTAATGTCATTAAGATAGGGGTAGGAACCAGGAGACCAGATACAAGGTATCATTTGGGAGACGAAATACTTTAAGAGTCAGAGAGAGAGAAAGACCTGGGAGTTAATATCAGGCCAGAACTGTCCCCTGAATCTCATATCAAGAGGATAACATCAACAGCATATGCCAGGTTGGCTAACATAAGAACGGCGTTTTGAAACTTGTGTAAGGAATCTTTCTGAACATTATATACCACATATGTCAGACCAATCCTGGAGTATGCAGCTCCAGCGTGGAATCCATATCTAGTCAAGCATAAGACTAAAGTGGAAAAGGTTCAAAGGTTTGTCACTGTTACCACCCTTGAGACTAAATAAGGTTCTTCTCCCAGCAGTGTTAATAGATTATATTAAATCGGCCTTGCCAACATATGTCTAGGGGTTATAGATACTTCTCTGCATAAAATGGAGAACAATATATTTACGCTAAGGGGGACAAACACAACATTTAAATGGTAAACATAATAGCCAGAAATATTCTTTAGCATGCAATATCATAAATAAAAATCCTTATCGAGCAATGAGCAATATCACCAGCACATGAAATACTTAGTTGGGAGAATACACAATCATCTAACCAGAGTAATAGCCTATTAATAGCTAAAATAACAGTGACCAATGACTTAACTTAAAAACACGACTCCTCTCGACCACAGCCGCCACGCCTCTGCCCCACGCTTTGGTCCGCCGGCCAAGCGTCTACCATAATATCAACTGAACATCCACATAAACTATTGTGGAAATTCTACCAACAAAATGTAGTACTAATATTCAAATCATTATTAATCTTAAGAGTAGTAAACACTGGTACAACACTCAATATAATATAATGGCAACCAATAATAAGAATTAGTCAAGGTTTAATTATAAACTCTCGCTTGACAACAATGTTCCCACACTGGCCACATCCAAATATGTCAACCGTCCACACGGAGAAACCACATGAGAAATCAAGCTCAAAAGCCTCATACAATATAATGCAACTCAGGCACACTACAGCATGCTATAATATCTACTATACAAAAATCTCATATCATACAAACTGGATGCTACATTAATTAGATAACAAGACAATAAGTAATATAAGAATCAAGAGTAATGGCAGAATCCTAGGAAGATTCGTAAACATCCCTCCCGTCCCCTAAGAAAAAAAATGAAATATCTGAGGTTGATTTCATTTTTTTTTGACTGCATGAATATACATGAAAATACAACAGGAAATACTTCAACTAAATCAAAGTACAAAGCAATGAAATTTCACTCAGTAAAAAAAATATAAAATTTACATACACTTATGAATAAAGAACACTACTATTGTGGCACTGCAACAGGAAATCACCTGGATAAGGCATCAGCAATAACATTTTGCCTCCAGGAATATGACGAATTACAATATGAATTCTTGCATAATCAATGACCATCTAAGTATTCTCTGGTTTTTACACTTCATAGAGTTGATAAATGTCAATGGATTATGATCTGTATATACTACCACTTGATTTCCTGACAAATATGTCTCAAATTTTCACTGCCAGTATTAAACAAAGTGCTTCTTTCTCCACTACAGAGTAATTAATTTATGTCTTGTCAAACTTACGTGAGAAATAATAAACAGGATGTTCTAACTATCTGGTCCTATTGGAACAAAACAGCACCTGCTCCTAAATCTGAAGCGTCATGTGAAGAATAAAAGGTTACATACTGTGGACTAGCTAGCACAGGTGAAGTAGAGAGAATCCCTTTCAACTTCTGAAAAAAGTTCTGACACTCCTGCGTCCACTTAAATTTTGCCTGTTTCCTTAAAAGATTTGTTATGGGTGCAGCAACAATGGAAAAGTTTTTACAATACCTCCTATAATACGCACACATTCCAATAAATCTTTGCACAGACTTCTTATTGTTAGGACTGGGTACTCCACAATTGCCTGAATCTTGTCGTGCATGGGACTATCCTTCCTTGTCCGACCTCATGTTC